>JAUKNM010000059.1:777500-885000 GCA_030765045.1 Tenodera sinensis | reverse complement strand
CGCTCACTCAGCCACTCACTCACTCCTCACTCTCTCAGTCACTCACTCACTCCTGACTCACTCAGTCATTCACTCACTCAGTCGCTCACTCACACACTCACTCACTCACTCATTCACTCAGTCATTCACGCACTCAGTCACTCATTTACTCACACACTCACTCACTCACTCAGTCACTCACTCCTCACTCACTCACTCACTCAGTCACTCGCTCACGTGCTTACTCGCTGCGTTACATTTCCTCCATCCCAAAATACGTAAATTAATTATGGAGCAGAAATATATAAGAATAAGAATTGGAATGCTTTTCAGATTTTGTTGAAGTAGGTGCACAAACAAAGGCAGCGTATTTTTCAAAGCCCATGAAAAGCTATGATTGTAAGGCGACCGCTTGAAATTGAAAGTCTAAATTTTTGTAGTTACTCGTTTATGTTTTAATTAGTCTCATCAATCGTTTGAAGAAACGGGTTTCAGATAAACACTTGACAATATAGAAAACAAGCCGCAGAACTAATAGAGTTAGGTTACAGCTCAAGGCATTCTATTATGAACATTCACTCAAGCGCTGGAGTTAATAACAATAAACCTGGGGCTATTATTGTAGGGCCCGCCACATGGTGTTGGCACGGCACAGCTGTAGCTGCTGCTCAGGTGGAGTGGGGTTGGATCTGAGAGCAACTTGGTGCTAGAGCTGCATTTCGAACAGATAGGTATTCAAAACTGTCTCTTTGCTCAGTCCTCTGACCATTCATAGATGTACCTATACTTAGGCATTATATCTGTGTTTCCACTGCAGGCTTACAAAGAGAAGAAATGTGTGTGCGTGCGTGCGTGTGTGTGTGTGTGTGTGTGTGTGTGTGTGTGTGTGTGTGTGTGTGTGTGTGTGTGTATGTGTGTGTGGCACACAAGGTTTCCCCTACATTGAATAATATTCTTTTTTCTAAAACTTTTTGTCCTGAACACTGTACAAATTATTAAACCTAATGTTCCATACACTATTATGTGACTTTCTTCTCTTAACTTAAATATTGACACTAAATTAAAATATATTTACATTACTAATAAATGTATATTATATCATTACATTACTACTAATAATACACAAGATATACAATATACAAGAGTGAGTTTATTCCCTGGAAAATACAGATCCTGCAAGTAAAGTGGGACCTTATCGGTTGTTTATACTTTTAATGCCTATTATCACGGACTGCACATGCTAGTTCAATTGTCTCTCACCTCACGCCTTTTCTGAGAGGCAGAGCATGCCACTGCCCTCTCTGTGACTAAAATTGCGTGGCGGGGTTCTGCAACTATTTTAGCGCACGAAGGGTTATCTACTTGCACCGATGCCGGATGAAGTGGGCCAAATGGTATATACAACGATGAAAACGCATTCTGTTAACTGTCATCACACTCAGGATTACGGAAATCTGAGACTTCTCACCCCAAAATGCCACCACCCAATGCTTCAAATCTGTACTTTCAGCAAACTGATCCACTTATATGTTCCACATTTTACATTTTCATTTTTACACAGGGAAAGCAGGAAACTAATTTAAATGGAACATCTAGTACTGATAACTGAGCCAAATGCAGAATAAATATAAAAAGGGGTTGATTTGAATACTAATTATTATTTTAATGTGCGTGTTACTTAATTTAAAGCGTAGTACATAGTAATGGTAGGCTGTACTTTAAAATATGTTGAACTTTTGAGAATGTGAAGGCGGTGGGACGAAAAATCTCCTTTATAAGGCTGTATCTGTTAAAGAAGAAGCAAATATAAAGAGGCACCCAATAAACTAATTAAACTATATCTTGGAATATTGCCAATTCATGAACAATTTGATGTATTGCTTTCATACAACTTTCTCTGGCCACTCTTCTACGAAATATTCTTTCAAAAGCTCATTCTTCTAACTACTTATTGTTAATCCAGACAAACTTTCAATCCTCATATACATATTTCGTTGTAAGCTAAAGAGATAGGCACATTTTTAAAGAGCGTGTCGCTATGCGATGGCTTCCAAATTCCATGCTCTTTGCTTGACCACGAGAGAAAACAAAAAATAAAACAAAAGCAATCAAGAAACACGATAAGAAATAACTAGCTGAGAAAGATTTGAAAATTCAAACCAATAATAACTTATATGTTGAAGTATTTTGTTTCACAAAAATTGTACGCCTTAACAATATCTAAACATATTGGGCAGTAAGGTTCTACTAAATAGCTTATGCTCATATATATAGACACACACATATACATACACCGCCAGTCCATAGTTTTTTACCACCTATCACAACTGTGGATTTGTGGTTAAAACAGGGATTTCGTTTGGAATATTCTATCATATCCCCGTTCAAGCAATAAGACAAGTATGAACTAATAAATACTAAGCGCCCCTGTTGTGTATCTGACTGGCTGTTTACATAGAGGGGTGCCGATGGTTATTCACAAGTAAAATGATGAGCCTTTACTTGAGACGTTTGCATTTGAATATGCCTCGTAGTTTCAGCGGTCTGTGTAGCAATAAGTTCGCATTAATTTGCAGTACATTGTATGTATCTAGCAGTGTGTTTGAATGCGTGATCAGGGTCACACTATATTACGTCCAAATGGGACGGAAGCAAGAGATTGGAATTCAAAAAAGTGTTATGATTGTAGCTCTGTATCAGGAAGGTTATTCTGACGTGGTGTTTATATTGCAGCGGTTCAAGCAAACTGGTGCAACTGTTTCTTGATCTGGAAGACCCCGAGTAACATCATATAGGGAAGATCATTTCGTATGTGTACAGAGTAAACGTCAGAGGACTCGTACTCCATATGAAATTCGTGAGGAAGTACATAACGTGACAGCAGCTCCAATATCTATCTCAACAGTGCAACGCCGTCTTCGACAACAGGATTTAAAGGAGTGCATAAGCGGCGAAGAAACTTTTATTACGCAAATATTGCAATGGGAACAGCAATATAAAAACTGGAGCGTGCAGCAGTGCTTCAAGGTGTTATTCAAGGACAAATCTCAGTTTGGTATTTGGAAGCCGTCGTCTAACTTTTCTATTTCGACTTCGTGGAGAACGTATGAAGAGCCAGTGTGACACCACCTGTAAAGCATGGTGGAGGGTCGGTCATGGCATGAGGATGTTTCGCAGGGTGATAAAATCAGCTATCTATTGTGAATTAATGGAAAATTAAAGAAGAAAGGATATCAGAGGATACTGATAAAAATGCAGTTCCGTTTGACAAGAAGCTTATTGGTCGTGGGTTTGTTTTGCAACGAGACATGATCACAAACCTGATATAAATTTTGCAGGGGGCATATCGATAGAAAACACAAATGTAAGGAACTGAAGGATATGACTTGGCCAAGTCAAGTCAACTGATTAAAATTACATTGAGCTCTTATGGGATTCACTCGACAGGGAGGTCCGAGAACTGAGGTCATCTAAGGTTGAAGATCTATGAAATAATTTCCAGACGTGTTGGACTGATATATTTACAAAAATACTACCAAATGTTACCTCCACAATGCCAAGCATTTGTGCAACTGTTCTTAGGGAAAAGGGTGCATACCTTGAAGAGGCGAAACTCTAAAGCACATTGTATTTTACTTAAAGACAGACAGACAGACAGACACGCAGGCAGGCAGGCAGACAGGCAGACAGGCAGGCAGGCAGACAGGCAGCCAGGCAGGCAGCCAGGCAGGCAGGCAGGCAGGCAGGCAGGCAGACAGACAGACAGACAGACAGGCAGGCAGACAGACAGGCAGGCAGAGAGACAGGCAGAGTGACAGAGAGGGAGAGAGACAGACAGACAGACAGACAGACAGACAGACAGACAGACAGACAGACAGACAGACAGGGAGACAGGCAGGCAGGCAGACAGGCAGCCAGGCAGGCAGGCAGACAGGCAGACAGACAGGCAGGCAGGCAGGCAGGCAGACAGACAGGCAGAGAGACACACAGAGTGACAGAGAGGTAGAGAGACAGACAGACAGGCAGGCAGGCGGGCAGGCAGGCAGACAGACAGACAGACAGACAGACAGACAGACAGACAGACAGGCAGACAGACAGGCAGGCAGGCAGGCAGGCAGGCAGGCAGGCAGACAGGCAGGCAGACAGGCAGGCAGGCAGACAGGCAGCCAGGCAGGCAGGCAGGAAGGCAGGTAGCCAGGAAGGCAGGCTGGCAAACAAGCAGGCAAGCAGGCAGGCAGGCAGAGAGACAGGCAGGCAGACAGGCAGACAGACAGGCAGAGAGACAGGCAGAGAGACAGAGGTAGACATACAGACAGACAGACATATATATATATATATATATATATATATATATATATATATATATATATATATATATATATATATATAGGGAGAGAGAGAATATTTCTTTCGTTGCTCTCTTTACTTTTTCTGATAGTTTGTGCATTGAAATAAAGTATATGGTGTTTTATATACGTGACAGAAAACTTTTAAATGGTGGCCCAACTGATCTGCCTTTCGCGTAAATAGATACCCCTAGTGTGTTAAAAGAGTTCCTGAACGCAGTGAGGAAATTCCTTGAAACGGACCATGAGTGCACGTAATGTTTCATTTGCATTTGTTCGTTCCTTATTACTGTTATTTTTATAGCTTATTATGATTTATTATTATTATTATTATTATTATTATTATTATTATTATTATTATTATTATTATTATTATTATTATTATTATTATTATTATTATTATTATTATTATTATTATTATTATTATTATTATTATTATTATTATTATTATTATTATTATTATTATTATTATTATTATTATTATTATTATTATTATTATTATTATTATTATTATTATTATTATTATTATTATTATTATTATTATTATTATTATTATTATTATTATTATTATTATTATTATTATTATTATTATTGTTATTATTATTATTGTTATTATTGTTATTATTATTGTTGTTATTATTATTATTATTATTATTATTATTATTATTATTATTATTATTATTATTATTATTATTATTATTATTATTATTATTATTATTATTATTATTATTATTATTATTATTACTATTATTACTATTATTACTATTATTACTATTATTACTATTATTATTACTATTATTATTACTATTATTACTATTATTACTATTATTACTATTATTACTATTATTACTATTATTACTATGATTACTATGATTACTATGATTACTATGATTACTATGATTACTATGATTACTACGATTACTATGATTACTATGATTACTATGATTACTATGATTACTATGATTACTATGATTACTATGATTACTATGATTACTATGATTACTATGATTACTATTACTATTACTATTACTATTACTATTACTATTACTATTGTTATTGTTATTGTTATTGTTATTGTTATTGTTATTGTTATTGTTATTGTTATTGTTATTGTTATTGTTATTGTGATTGTGATTGTGATTGTGATTGTGATTGTGATTGTGATTGTGATTGTGATTGTGATTGTGATTGTGATTGTGATTGTGATTGTGATTGTGATTGTGATTGTGATTGTGATTGTGATTGTGATTGTGCTTGTGCTTGTGCTTGTGCTTGTGATTGTGATTGTGATTGTGATTGTGATTGTGATTGTGATTGTGATTGTGATTGTGATTGTGATTGTGATTGTGATTGTGATTGTGATTGTGATTGTGATTGTGATTGTGATTGTGATTGTGATTGTGATTGTGATTGTGATTGTGATTGTGATTGTGATTGTGATTGTGATTGTGATTGTGATTGTGATTGTGATTGTGATTGTGATTGTGATTGTGATTGTGATTGTGATTGTGATTGTGATTGTGATTGTGATTGTGATTGTGATTGTGATTGTGATTGTGATTGTGATTGTGATTGTGATTGTGATTGTGATTGTGATAGTGATAGTGATAGTGATAGTGATAGTGATAGTGATTGGGATTGGGATTGGGATTGCGATTGCGATTGCGATTGCGATTGCGATTGCGATTGCGATTGCGATTGCGATTGCGATTGCGATTGCGATTGCGATTGCGATTGCGATTGCGATTGCGATTGCGATTGCGATTGCGATTGCTACTGCTACTGCTACTGCTACTGCTACTGCTACTGCTACTGCTACTGCTACTGCTACTGCTACTGCTACTGCTACTTTGAAATTACAACTTGTGACAGGAATGTTAGCTATTAAATTATGTGCTTCACCTGTTAGTGAAGAGAGAAGGTAGTGAAACCTCTGAATATCATCTAAAGTTTCATTGATAACAACTAGGCTCTCAAAGGTATCAATAAAATGCTTAAAGTTGGTTATATCACCATTGAATGAAGGTATTTTAAGAGTTGGCAGTTTTATTGCCTTCATAGCGCTCCTTGTGTGTGACAAGGGAGGGCTAACAGAACTGTTGCTAACATTTCCATCTGCACTTTGAGCTAATAATTTAGCCACCGTTGCTTCTAAGCTAAAGTACATCAATTCAAAACTTTCTCTGTCAGCAGAATGACTCTCAACATTTTCAAACAATTCTAATTGAGATTGTGCCTCTTCAAATTTATCCCTAATTTTAGGCAATTCCTTGACTCTTACCTCAATTGAATAAATTTCTGAGCCAGTTTGAAATTCATTAACAAATTTGGCAAGGCGAGTAAGACTTGCTTTCGCCACGGCTCGTTTTGTAATTAATAGCTTCTTAGTTTGCTCTTCCATAATATTAGTCGCACAGCAATAAATATGATCCAGTTTGTTCCACCAAAGTGTTATAATAAAATATCGAGTGAAGGACAGCAATGAAAAGTGAGCAAAGGAATGGTATGGAACTAATTATAGAAGATATAATGCAATGTCAATGTTACTAATACAGAAAGCCAGTCAAGGTAGGTTGAATAGCTAGTAACTAGATAATGGCTAACCTTTTATAGAATCACTCTTGCCTGGTGCTGATGTTGCATTAGTAATTACTCCGGCCGCTTCGATTTCCCTCTTGATGCCGGCGTGAAGAAGATAAGATGGTTTCCATTATGTACATTACAAGTGCGTATCAATATTTTCAATTACTATACGGTTTGCTGGCAATCTATAGCAATATCCGGCCCGGAGGACCAAATGTTACCGTCATGGTAATAAAATGGACTATATCCTTTTTGATCATTTATTCTACAACGTTGTTTACATAGTACATAGTTACCTCTCTTGGCAACCATCAAAACAGGCTAGCCAACCTTTCGACCGCAATTCAAATCAGTCACTGAACACGCACGAATGAAATTCCTCACGTGAATGTGGGCCAGTTTGGCCACCTCATATACATGTATATATATATATATATATGTGTGTGTGTGTGTGTGTGTGTGTGTGTGTGTGTGTGTGTGTGTGTGTGTGTGTGTGTGTGAGTGTTTATGTGCTTGGTTTTGGTTAAAATCGTTAGAGGTCCTTTTGAGAAAATAAAAATTTTCCGGTATGAAGGTAGGTAGTTTGATTTGGGGTGTTTTCTTGAAAATCTTCGTGTCACATTCTTGGAAGTTACTGTACTTAAATCCCAAGTTTGGTATCAAACCTACTTTCTGTTTCTCATTTATGTTGTTTACAGACAGACTATCCTACAAATTCAGACGTACACACATACATACACACACGGACCTTTTTATTATTCAGGAATCTCAAAACAGAAGATGGGACCATGGCCCTCTAGGCGTCCCGAGGTCGATCCCAAGAGACCGTATGTGGCATTCCTGGTGGAAGAAGCAGTTTCTGGGCGGATTTTCACTAGATTCTGTGGTTTCCCTCGCCACTCATTTCACCAAATGCTCCATCATCACTTTTCTATTCATCCATTTCATCTGTATTTCATATCATCCTCTTCCTCTCTCTCATACCTCGTGCTTGTCTGACCACCCGCTTCCAGGTCTTCACTCTGTCCGGTCCACAGGTTCGCCTGGTCTCCGTCAGGCATCTGACCCTAGGCAGACGAAGGGACAAATAAGATATACGCAAGTGACGCAAATATGGCCACCTTAAATTGAATTTTTATTTTCATGGCTATGGTACTCACTAAAAGAAAAGTATATTATTAAGCATATACTATG
This sequence comes from Tenodera sinensis, assembly GCA_030765045.1. Taxonomy (NCBI): domain Eukaryota; kingdom Metazoa; phylum Arthropoda; class Insecta; order Mantodea; family Mantidae; genus Tenodera; species Tenodera sinensis. Next base: position 876,898 of record JAUKNM010000059.1, on the reverse strand, counting down.
TCTAATTGGATAGACATAAAATAATATGTAATGACTTACTTTAAACTCTACTATTTTAATATGAATTTTTAAGAACGTTGTATTCTGCATGTAATATGCCCATGGTAATATGGCTAACTTAAATAAAATGTATTATTGTAGGGAAAATACATATTTATTTCATTCTGACCTGAAATTAAGCATAGTAGCATTATATTGTGTACAATTATTGGATTATGGGACATATGAATACGTCTTTACCGTCTTTAGTAAGAGCAATACATTGCTCAGGAATGTAAACGCCACAAACTGCACAAATGCGCATATCCAACACTTGTCAGTTCCACAAATCACACAAAACCAACCGTCCTTGTCCTCTTATGAACGAAATATTTCTTTTGAAGGGGTTTCTTTAGTCTGGTCCTCTTTCATGTCACATGATGCACTTTCTTTGCAGGTTGAAACTTCTCCGTGTTCTTTTTTACAGTCGATTGGCCATATTGTCTAACCTCAGTACCTCTCGAAAAAATAGTTCATTTATCAGTTAAATAGAACCTATTTGAAAAAAGCATTGGATGCCAGGAGAGACCATAGAATAAATTATGATATGCATCGTATGAACAATAATAATCACTAATTACATGCAAGGAAATACATAGAAAACTTACCAACAATGCGATTATAGTAACTGCTGCTCGGTCCGTTGACAAAACTCAAATATCTTTGTCCCATCGACTGGATTTTCAAATTATTCCGCAAGTGGCGCTGTCTAAGGAGACTGCATACCTCGTGATTTGAGATACTGGTGCCATCTCTTGTAAAAGTTAGCAATTACCGGCAGGGGAGCAAATTGGCCATATCAGCTGCATTGGCTATATTCGCATAAGTACCTTAACATTAGAGCAAAGTAAGTTATAAATAAAGTAATGGAGCAAGTGACTAATTTCAGATAGCTATTTGACATGTGAAAGATTAATGGTATAGGACAAATAGTGACTTGGATAACCTGCAAAAATATAATGATTCAAACGGATGTACAAAAAATTAGTAAAGAACTTGAACTAAGACTAAATAACATCGCCTCAAAACCATCCCTGCAGTTTGGCATTGAGCCGGGCTTTAAGAAAACAAGTGATAAAAGACGTAATCGAATTAGTCGAAATGAGATAATTAAGACCGATATTAGGGATAAGCCTTGGAGACCAAATAAGAAGTCAAGAAATTAAATAAGAGCTTCAGATTGAAAAGGGTACGGTGCAAGAAATGACACACTACCAGAAAAGATGGCATCAACACGTGCAAAGAATGTTCCGGGATGGGCTGTCGCTGCAAGCATATCCTTATAATCCAAAAGAAAGACGGGATATAGGACGGTCCAAAAAGAGATGGAAAAGCAATTCATATAACACCTTGGCTTCCGAACGGGAGTAAGCCCAACCCTTGTATTGGAAGAAGAAGAAGATTGGAACGGGTTCTCATGACATGATCTTTTTGGTGAAAGAGAAAGAAATAATAGAGAGAAGGAGAGAAGTAATATGATCTCCAGTAAACGAAAATAAAGTGTAGAGAAAGTTTGTTATGCATCTGCTGAAGGGCTGTATAATTACGGTTGCAGCCGTCAGTAGAATGGAGTGTAGGAACGTGAATAGCCTCATAACAACGTTGCGAGCTAGAAGTACCATCGAAACGGCAATGAAACTCTAAAGGGCTCCTCTGGGTATTTGATTCAAAGACGCATTGTCTTGCCAAGTTAAAGCGCCTCATTCGTCCCGTTTAGAGTTTATCAGTTGACTGCAATGTGTTTCGACGGCGCCGGCGTCCCCGGCTTGATTTATACGCGGGAATGCACTGCCTTTGGAGAGGAAATCGTATTGCTGAATCAGCCGGACCGGACTAGTTCAAATTCCAATCACCACGTCACTCAGCTCATTGCTACGAGGGTTCGCTGTCTTCCCTTCCTGCCTGCTTCTTCCGTCTCCTCGCAAGAATTTCCACCGGAAACTTAATTCTTCGTTTTTATTATGTTTCCTGAACAAGACAGTGTCAGACAAGGCAAGTCTCGAAAATTGTGAGCCTACTTCCAGGGTATTGCCATTTCACTTTTCATCGGTAGATTAATGTAAAACGCAACTGCACCTTAAGAAAATTCTGTCCAAGCATATTCCTCCTTGCTGATGATACGCCAATACTTGTTAGCTTGGAGAATATACATTGCGCAGAGTAACAGATACATACAATTTAAAATACTTGTATCATTCAAAAACCAAAGTTATCACTTTTCTAGGATGGAACTAACTCCAAATAAAACAGGTAAGTTTGATTAATGACCTATAATTTGGTAAAAAAGGGAAAATAAAAAATGCATTTATGACCTAAAAATTACAAAAAATTACCCAAAAAGATGACCCCAAAAATGTTAAAGTTACCAAAAAAATAAAGAATTGCCAATAAAAATGCTATTATTCATAATCATCATCATCATTATTACTACCTTAAGCACTCACTTTGTTACTAAGTTACATAAAATATAACATAAAATAAAAATTTTAAAAGAAAATTATAAATATACATGTTAGAGTATCTTATATTGAAGAAATTCCATTTCAGTGCACTTTTATAACAATTTTAAGTTGCAGTTAACAATCACAAATGGTCGGATATTCTCAAACAAAAATGACTGTTTGTCTGCTAGTACTGACTTATAAATGGAAAAGCTCCTCTCTACTTTAATGGAAACGATTGGAGCATACTGAAAGCAAGCAATATCTCCTGGATTTAACTCACAGTCAGCAAGAGAAAACTGTTCACCAAAGCACTGCCAATTGAACACAATGTTTTGTATCCCCTGTTCTTGTCTATACACTTCTTTATTTTCATTGCCACTGCATCACCCACTTTATCATATGCACGGCTCAAATCATTCACTACTTTATCCACTATTTGTAGCTGATCCATTAATGTCACTTGGGATTTTTCCAGAGAAGTTATTGCATCAGGAAGGAATCCAAAATTGGTGCTTATGTAAGAAAGTTTACCCGCAATTTCTTTATCAGCCAGCAGTTCTTGCGCCTTTTTGATTAACACAGATTCTGTATTCTCAAAAGAGTCAACTACTTTCTTCACAACGACAAAATTCTTGCAATAATAACTACAAGCCTCGAGCCATGTTCTCCATCTAGTCAAAACAGGTTAAAAGGGCAGTTGAATTTCTGGAGCTTCTGCTTTGAATGCTAAAACTCGAGAAGGGGCTTTCAAGAATACTTTCTTGATGTATGCAATTAATTTATCCACTTCAGGAAAATTTGCATGTACTTCTTCCGCGACTCGGTGTAATGCGTGCGCTAAGCATATCACATGAACCATTTTTGGGTAGAGTGCACTTAATGAGCTTTCATCATGTAGGGTGCTGCGTCTATTATAAAAAGCAATACATCGAAATTTTGAACCCCATTAGGCCAAAGTATTCTCAATGCATGGTCAAATACTACTGATGGTTGAATAGTTCACTTTGTCCAGCTGCTCACAATATAATAGAAATAGTTCTCCGGGGCTGTGTGCTTCTAGAACTCCAACAATAACATTCACTACATAACGGCCTACAGAGTCTGTTGTCTTGTCGATGGATACAAATATATTCTTTTCTCCAATCCTTTTCCTTATTTGTTGCAAAGTTTTGTTGTAGCACCAATTCAGGTAGGTTCTTCTCAATGTTCTGGGATCTGGAATTTATTTTCCTGTCTCCTGTTCTAAGAAAGTGTGCAGCTTAGGATGATTCAGCTTCACATAGTTTCTCACAAAATGGCGAAAATGTTGAATGAGTTTCGCCCAGAAGAATCTGCTGTAAGATTACACTGGATTTATTTTCAAGTTGTTGCAGGCCACGTTTATGGTTCTCCCATGACATATGTTGTTCTACTCTAAATGTTTTTTCAGCAGCCAGTCTCACATCACAAATCTTGCAGAATAATATATGACCGTCCGTGGAAAAAATATTTTCTGTATATTTTGAAACAAATGCCTTCAATTTAACACTATTACTTCCCTTCACTTTAGGCATTTTGTTCTTAATTTGCTCGTACAAGTGTTAGGAACAACTGATCACCTCACTTAGCAGCACTACAATGCTGGTTTACCTGGATATAGGAGTTTCCTTGGGAGTGTGGGCAACTCCATTAACCAAATTCCTTGAAAAATAGGAGTAGGAGGTAGCTTAAGCTCTAAGAAATTGAATTCCTAGAAGTGGGCTAGTTCATAGTGCACATTCCTTGAAAAATAGGGGTAGGAGTTAGCACAGCATTTACTTAAATCAAAGAAATTGTATTGACAAGGAAAAATACTGAACTTTAATTTTAAAAAATGAATTAAATACAAATAATCTCCCAATCTTCCAGAAAAACAAATTGCTTTTATTTAACTCGTTAGTCAATGTCATATCTTTCCGTATATGCAAGTAATGGGAACCTTCGTAAGGGAAAGATGCAAAATCATTAATTGCCTTGCCCTATTGATTAACTACTTGGACTATGGTTTCATAGTTCGCACAGTGATATAAAACGTGATGATTCTAAAGCTTTAGGGCACCAAAGTACAGTGCTACTAACAATACTGAGACAGGATAGGATCTTGAGATGGCATTACTAACATTACTATGTAGTTCAGAGTAACAGACAACAATATGAGATACCTTAGATAATCCAGATAATGAAGACATCAAAGTGAAATAAGCATTCTGTGCGTTTATAATCAAATCGAAGGAACATGTTTCAAGAATATCTCCAAACTGAGTATGCTCCAAAAGTATTTAAATATAGGCTACCGGGTCGCCAAAAAGACATTGAAGTGACTAATTTTTCAGTTTGGAGACAGAGCAGAACAAAAGGATAAAAATGTTAAACAAAAATAATTCTTTTAAATAAATCTGCCAACAGTAAGAAAAGAGCACGCACGCACGCCCGCACGCCCGACCGCCTGCCCGCCCGCCAGCCTGCCTGCCCGCCAGCCTGCCTGCCCGCCTGCCCGCCCGCCCGCCCGCCCGCCCGCCCGCCCGCCCGCCTGCCCGCCTGCCCGCCTGCCCGCCTGCCCCCCTGTCCGCCTGCCCGCCTGCCCGCCTGCCCGCCTGCCCGCCTGCCCGCCTGCCCGCCTGCCCGCCTGCCCGCCTGCCCGCCAGCCCGCCTGCCCGCCTGCCAGCCTGCCCGCTTCCGCGCCTGCCCGCCTGCCGCCTGCCCGCCTGCCGCCTGCCCGCCTGCCCGCCTGCCCGCCTGTCCGCCTGCCCGCCTGCCCGCCTGCCCGCCTGCCCGCCTGCCCGCCCGCCTGTATACTTGTACATCCAGGAAATCAGAAGAATAATCATAGAAGTAATGACAAAATATCGTGAAAGAATTTCTCTTGCAGGCGATTCTTTCTCGTCATTATGGTTACTAGATCTTGGCATAAAAGGCTAACCACACTGTCAGATGCAGCACATCGCCAACCAGAGGTGCTAGACCTTCTGTAATGAATAAAAGCAGTCTAAAATCGGAATCAAAAACGAAGATGTTTCGTGTATTAGGGACAAAATCGAAAAGGAATTGCAAGTGTCTGTTTTAATGACCTCCCTTCAATTTAATAATATTATTTAGAGAGTTTGATATCCATCATGTAATCGAGAATGAGTGGGCCCTAATGACCTAGTTGTCGACGGGCCCTTAAACACCAACCACTCACTCGAGAATGCGTGTAAACCTGATCAAATTTTTGTTCGATCTTCCCTGTGCTGGAAACAATTCAGCTGCTTTGAAATCTTAAACTGCATTATATAAATTGTACCGGAATCGTTAAAATCTACGAAGTGGCAGAAAATGTAATGATCACGAGTTTGGATTACATCAATGAGCAATAGAATTCCCTGTTTTTCAGAGGGGAGCTTGCCTTATTTAGACAATTTTTGGTCATGTGTGGTGTGTGACATACTTGAGTATGATTAACATCGTACGATGTCTATGTAAATCATACACTGCCTCTGGGTGGCTCAGTTGGCCTACTGATCCCAAGGTCGAGGGTTCAAATCCGACCCAGACCGATGGTTTTTAAGTGTGCTTCCTATGTCAGTAGAATTACTGGCATGTAAAAGAACTCCTGCGGGACAAACTTCCGGCACACCGGCGACGCTGATGTGATCCAGTCAATTGATAGCGTCGTTAAACAACACAGTATAATTATGCCAGATCGCACTGGGCAAGGGATGAAGTAGAAATTCTAAATATTGGTTAAGTAATAAAGGATAGACCTCCTCCGTAGCGCAGTTGCTAGAGCGCTTGCCTCTGGCGAGGGGGACCCGGGTTCGATCCCCGGTGCCAGCATGGGAATTTTATCCACTCAGGGGGTCTGACACGGGGTGCACTCAGCCTCGTTAGGTCCCGGGTGGATCTACTTGATGGAGAAGTAGCAGCCCCAGTTTGAGAAGGCCGTATAAGTGGCCGGGAGGGCTAGGGGAGCTGACCACATCCCACCCGCCAGTACTGCACCCCACCAATGACGCCTGTAGTGGGCAGATGTGGGGGACGCAGCGACCGGGCGGGATGCCTTGGCCGTTCCTGGAACATTTGATAGTAAAAGCTTGGTAAAATTTGCGAATATCTTGCAATATCAAATTTCCACAACCTTATTCATAATCTTTCTTGTGTTTCTTTGGAGGGGGTCCTGTAAGGGGTCTTGTAAGGGAACTAGGCGTGTACCTGAATTAAGAAAAGTACATATCTAGTATTTAATATTATGTAATATTTTAAATTTATTTGCCTAAAATTTTCGAATTATATACCTATACCAGGTGAGTAAGCTGCCCCTTATTCTCGATTTTTATGCAATCCGCATTTTTTGCCCCAACATGAAAACATTGACCCCATTACTAGGTTCTACCAGCGTATTTAACATGGAGGTTAAACACTCGATGAAGTTAGTACTAATATAGACGTTATCACATCGCTTTTTAATATATTCGTAATTAGACAGTTGACGTTTGCAGTTCTGCAATTGTTCACTGAAACCAGCGAATAATACATCTTAAACGGAATGTTTAGCTTAGACGTTACTAGATAGCTCAGTTGGAACGAGCGTAAAACTCCGAAGTAATCTGTCTGTTGTGAAGGTGGCTTGAATCACCTGTGTGTACTTTTTTTTTTTTTCTTTTCTTTTCTTTTCTTTCCCGTGCAATCCTCACAATTTACAAACAATTATTCTGGAAACTGTTATTATATTCATTTTTATTGTTTTATTTATGTTTTATGAAATTTTTTGATGTTTCTTTATTGTTGAACTACAATTATGTAGTTGTTTAAACACACCTATAGGCAGGTGCAATTGAAATAAGGATCATTCATACCCATTTGAACACAGAAAGCAAGGAAATTACATTGTCAGAGTTTAACATGGTAGCTAAACTCAATTTTGCACACAAGCAATTATTGTGCTATTAAAAATGCAGACAACCAAAAACGATTTAAATTATAATTTCCTAAACCCTCAGGGACTTCATAATTAGATTATTGTGAATTTGGTTTCCAAGTTTTGATGAACATTTAAAAAAAAAAAAAAAAAAAAAAAAAAAAAAAAAAATAATACAATGCTGAGACTCGAACCTGTGTTATTGGGGGTAAAGCGCAGAGGACCCGTTACGATCCTATTCAGCTATTTCGAGACTCACTGAAAGCATGTACCACGTCCAATAGTAGGACTTGTATGCCTGGCGCTATGCGATTGCCACCTCGCAAGCTTCGGGATTATTTAGCCTTTTAAGACAGTTTTAATCACTTACTGGGCGTTTTAATATTATTACTTAAATGGCAAAAGCTGTTATGCATATTAATTGAGATGCACGAGGCGTAGTTCAAGCAAAAATGCAAATAAATTGTTGTTTAATAATATGTCCGTTTTGACTGTACGGGTCCATGATGGATGAGGCGTGTCTAAATTTTTCCTAATTTTTGCAGCCAATCCCTGCTCTAAATACAAGAATCCACCATTTTATTTTTAGCTGACGTTAGTGTACTCATATGATAGGTCCATTTTTTTCCGAGCCGTTTACTGAATTGCGTTGCTATGTATACTCTAATAAAAAGTTTGTAAAATCGGCTGGAAACCGGAATTCGCTCTCAGTAAACGAGTCGTATGTTTTTGAGGTGTACTTTAGCGAGGAGTACGTTCTGTCCCTTAAAGCACTGTTGCTCTCAATTTTGCGCATTCCTCTCTTTAAGAACGTCAAGCAATACGTTTTAGTAAGCGCAAAACTGGACTACGGCGCACATGCCGTTAGATGGGTTGCCTACCTTCCAAAAAAAAAAGGCGCGGCTGACTCACCTGGTATATATAAACTATAATAACTAAGCAATTGCTAAGGTAGTAATGTTTTCTACGAGATGTTGAGATGCTGAAGAAGCAAGAAGTAGTAAGAAAACTCTTTCATCGCAGCTATGAACTTATTTTTTCTTGGTTTCTTTTCCGCTTTGAAGGATTCCTTAGCTTCTTTCGTCCTGTACCAGCAAGTGGTGTTAATATCTGCATTACATTCCGTCCTTTCCAGTTTTTTACAATATACTGCTTATAATTAAACTATTATTTTCAATTGTATCACAGCGCGATAAACTATTCCAATTCGTCAACACAGAAACTAATTCCCTAGTGAGAGTGACTGTGAATATCAACAAACACCAAATGAAAGAAGCTTTGCTTCTGTTGTTGACAATACGAAAACATGTAAATCAAATGCTGACAACTGGAGCTTGAAAATAAGAAACTGGAATGTTTTGAAGGGATATACAGAGAAGCAGAAGATATACAGAGAAGGTTTGGCTACCAAACTTGTATAAATAACTCAGTACTAAACAAGGACGGAGAAAGTTTTGAAAGTTAACTAACATATGAATCAAAGTAGTCTGTAGCTGAACATACGTTGGAAGAAGAACATTTTTGAAAAATAATTACATATTTAAAGCTTATATACACACACGGAGAAAAACAAATTTAGAAGCAAAACGTTTAGGAAGCTGCTTAGAAAAATCGTGGTCGTGTGTGTGTGTGTGTGTGTGTGTGTGTGTGTGTGTGTGTGTGTGTGTGTGTGTGTGTATATATAAATTTAGGGTGGTCATTATATGTGGGTTACATAAACATGTCAAGTGTTTTGGGCGCACACCTTTCTATATTTTCTTTTTTTCTTTTTTTTTTCGTTACAATTATTTAATGTTAACCCGTGCCGCAACGGACTTAAATATCTAAATAAACTTAAGTACCGAAAGGGTGTGTGTATTTTTCTAATGGCTTACACACTTGAAACCAACTTTTTCATGTTTTGCAAATGAGCTTAATATATTTAAAACGTAAGAAATTTCAGTATTAATATGTAATAAAACATATAAAGTGTGAGAATGCAGCTTAAATCAATACTAGTTTTGATATAATTTCTATTCGGTGTTTCTTTTTTAAAGTTTTCGTCAATTTCGTCACAGCGTAAAGATTGTGTGGCTGGATTCAGCTATAGCGCACACTGCTGCGAATCCTATGCATGCATTGGGAAGTGTGTATGGTGACAGAATAATTAGTCGAGGATTATGGGAACCTCATTCCACAGGGTTATGCCGATGTGACTTTTATGAGGAACGCTAAAGAATAAAGGGTACGCATCAAATTTGCACGCCTTACAAGAATTGAAAGACAAAATCACGAGAGAAATACAGGCATCAGCCAACATGAACTTTTTGCGAGTAAACCAGAATTGTTTTCGGGTATATACGGAATGTGTTCGCGTTGAAGGTCATCAATTTCAACATTGACTATAATGCAGGTAAGTCTAATGTAAGATAGTACAGTAGTTGGTGTTCCGTACCCAGTGGCGACTTGCTGATCGTTTACGTGCAACTCTGGTGGAGAGCGCGCCGGTCCTCGCCCGGCACTATGCCACCGCAGTCGATCTATGAACGCACAGCTTTATCTCTGCAAGTATACACTTAAGTTACAATCACCTAGTTGAAGTGAAGAAAACCCAATCCACAATTATTACACTGTAGTTTGGGAAAGTATTGCGAGATGGTAAAGGATGATGTATTCACCTCTCCAAAAGAAGTCATTCTAGTAACCAAACGTGACCAAAAATGCCCTCTGCTAAATAACTTCAAATTATGACATATATTTTGTAGGGTTGTAACAATAACTTAAAGCGTTATTTCGTTCAAGCAATTCTTCCAGACTTCTTCTTATGTTAGATTAATTATTTAAATTTTACAATTTTAATGGAAATATTTGTTTACTTTGTACAGGATTTCATTTTATAGCGATGGTAATCTCCTCTCCTTTTTCTGAATGGTGTTTAATGCCTCTTCTTACTACATTTGGCACCACAGGTGATGGACTGTTATAATTGTTAAATGAAATTATCAGTGAGAAGGAAGAAAATTTAGAACGGAAGCGTTCCAGTCCAACAGTTAGGGCAATTCCCTGGCATTTTGCATTCCGGGAACTGATGAAACAATGATAAGAACATTACAGAAAGACAAACCTGGGGCTGGAGGTCGAGTCACGAGTCTGCTGTTCACTAGTCTTAGACTTACACAATTTATTCACCCGTATCGGCGAGTTGCTTCTTGCATGACTTCGCAATTTAATGAGGGCGAAGGACCATAGCACAGTATACTGCCCTACTAAGTGTCGCCTATGTATATGAGTGTGAGTGTGCGTATGTCTAGGAGTATATGTAGGAGTATGTTTGTGTGTATCACTGTGAGTGTGTATGAGTATGAGTGTGTATGAGTGTGTGTGTGAGGGTGTGTAAGTGAGAGTGTCATATGTGCGTGACAAGTGTGTGTGTGTGTGTGTGAGTGTGTGAGTGAGAGTGTCATCTGTGCGTGACAAGTGTGTGTGTGTGTGTGAGTGTGTGTGACAAGTGTGTGTGAGTGTGTGACAAGTGTGTGTGTGAGTGTGTGTGACAAGTGTGTGTGTGACAAGTGTGTCTGAGTGTGTGACAAGTGTGTGTGAGTGTGTGTGACAAGTGTGTGTGTGAGTGTGTGTGAGTGTGTGTGACAAGTGTGTGTGAGTGTGTGACAAGTGTGTGTGAGTGTGTGTGACAAGTGTGTCTGAGTGTGTGACAAGTGTGTGTGAGTGTGTGTGACAAGTGTGTGTGACAAGTGTGTGTGTGAGTGTGTGTGACAAGTGTGTGTGTGACAAGTGTGTCTGAGTGTGTGACAAGTGTGTGTGTGAGTGTGTGTGAGTGTGTGTGACAAGTGTGTGTGTGAGTGTGTGACAAGTGTGTGTGAGTGTGTGTGACAAGTGTGTGTGTGAGTGTGTGTGAGTGTGTGTGACAAGTGTGTCTGAGTGTGTGACAAGTGTGTGTGAGTGTGTATGACAAGTGTGTGTGAGTGTGTGTGACAAGTGTGTCTGAGTGTGTGACAAGTGTGTGTGAGTGTGTGTGACAAGTGTGTGTGACAAGTGTGTGTGTGAGTGTGTGTGACAAGTGTGTCTGAGTGTGTGACAAGTGTGTGTGAGTGTGTGTGACAAGTGTGTGTGACAAGTGTGTCTGAGTGTGTGACAAGTGTGTGTGAGTGTGTGTGACAAGTGTGTCTGAGTGTGTGACAAGTGTGTGTGAGTGTGTGTGAGTGTGTGTGACAAGTGTGTGTGTGAGTGTGTGACAAGTGTGTGTGAGTGTGTGTGACAAGTGTGTGTGTGAGTGTGTGTGAGTGTGTGTGACAAGTGTGTGTGTGAGTGTGTGACAAGTGTGTGTGAGTGTGTGTGACAAGTGTGTGTGTGAGTGTGTGTGAGTGTGTGTGACAAGTGTGTCTGAGTGTGTGACAAGTGTGTGTGAGTGTGTGTGACAAGTGTGTGTGACAAGTGTGTGTGTGAGTGTGTGTGACAAGTGTGTCTGAGTGTGTGACAAGTGTGTGTGAGTGTGTGTGACAAGTGTGTGTGTGACAAGTGTGTCTGAGTGTGTGACAAGTGTGTGTGTGAGTGTGTGTGAGTGTGTGTGACAAGTGTGTGTGTGAGTGTGTGACAAGTGTGTGTGAGTGTGTGTGACAAGTGTGTGTGTGAGTGTGTGTGAGTGTGTGTGACAAGTGTGTCTGAGTGTGTGACAAGTGTGTGTGAGTGTGTGTGACAAGTGTGTGTGACAAGTGTGTGTGTGAGTGTGTGTGACAAGTGTGTCTGAGTGTGTGACAAGTGTGTGTGAGTGTGTGTGACAAGTGTGTGTGACAAGTGTGTCTGAGTGTGTGACAAGTGTGTGTGAGTGTGTGTGACAAGTGTGTCTGAGTGTGTGACAAGTGTGTGTGAGTGTGTGTGACAAGTGTGTGTGACAAGTGTGTGTGTGAGTGTGTGTGACAAGTGTGTGTGTGACAAGTGTGTCTGAGTGTGTGACAAGTGTGTGTGTGAGTGTGTGTGAGTGTGTGTGACAAGTGTGTGTGTGAGTGTGTGTGAGTGTGTGTGACAAGTGTGTCTGAGTGTGTGACAAGTGTGTGTGAGTGTGTGTGACAAGTGTGTGTGACAAGTGTGTGTGTGAGTGTGTGTGACAAGTGTGTGTGTGTGTGTGTGACAAGTGTGTCTGAGTGTGTGACAAGTGTGTGTGAGTGTGTGTGACAAGTGTGTCTGAGTGTGTGACAAGTGTGTGTGAGTGTGTGTGACAAGTGTGTGTGAGTGTGTGTGACAAGTGTGTCTGAGTGTGTGACAAGTGTGTGTGAGTGTGTGTGACAAGTGTGTCTGAGTGTGTGACAAGTGTGTGTGAGTGTGTGTGAGTGTGTGTGACAAGTGTGTGTGAGTGTGTGTGACAAGTGTGTGTGAGTGTGTGTGACAAGTGTGTGTGAGTGTGTGTGACAAGTGTGTCTGAGTGTGTGACAAGTGTGTGTGAGTGTGTGTGACAAGTGTGTGTGACAAGTGTGTGTGTGAGTGTGTGTGACAAGTGTGTGTGTGAGTGTGTGTGACAAGTGTGTGTGAGTGTGTGTGACAAGTGTGTGTGAGTGTGTGACAAGTGTGTGTGTGAGTGTGTGTGACAAGTGTGTGTGTGACAAGTGTGTCTGAGTGTGTGACAAGTGTGTGTGAGTGTGTGTGACAAGTGTGTGTGACAAGTGTGTGTGTGAGTGTGTGTGACAAGTGTGTGTGTGAGTGTGTGTGACAAGTGTGTGTGTGAGCGTGTGTGACAAGTGTGTGTGAGTGTGTGACAAGTGTGTGTGTGAGTGTGTGTGACAAGTGTGTGTGAGTGTGTGTGACAAGTGTGTGTGAGTGTGTGTGACAAGTGTGTCTGAGTGTGTGACAAGTGTGTGTGAGTGTGTGTGACAAGTGTGTGTGACAAGTGTGTGTGTGAGTGTGTGTGACAAGTGTGTGTGTGAGTGTGTGTGACAAGTGTGTGTGTGAGTGTGTGTGATAAGTGTGTGTGTGAGTGTGTGTGACAAGTGTGTGTGAGTGTGTGTGACAAGTGTGTGTGTGTGAGTGTGTGACAAGTGTGTGTGTGTGAGTGTGTGACAAGTGTGTGTGAGTGTGTGTGACAAGTGTGTGTGAGTGTGTGTGACAAGTGTGTCTGAGTGTGTGACAAGTGTGTGTGACAAGTGTGTGTGACAAGTGTGTGTGTGAGTGTGTGTGACAAGTGTGTGTGAGTGTGTGTGACAAGTGTGTGTGTGTGTGTGACAAGTGTGTGTGTGAGTGTGTGTGACAAGTGTGTGTGTGAGTGTGTGTGACAAGTGTGTGTGAGTGTGTGTGACAAGTGTGTCTGAGTGTGTGACAAGTGTGTGTGACAAGTGTGTGTGACAAGTGTGTGTGACAAGTGTGTGTGTGAGTGTGTGTGACAAGTGTGTGTGTGTGAGTGTGTGTGACAAGTGCGTGTGTGAGTGTGTGTGACAAGTGTGTGTGAGTGTGTGTGACAAGTGTGTGTGAGTGTGTGACAAGTGTGTGTGACAAGTGTGTGTGACAAGTGTGTGTGTGAGTGTGTGACAAGTGTGTGTGACAAGTGTGTGTGACAAGTGTGTGTGACAAGTGTGTGTGTGAGTGTGTGTGACAAGTGTGTGTGAGTGTGTGTGACAAGTGTGTGTGACAAGTGTGTGTGACAAGTGTGTGTGACAAGTGTGTGTGTGAGTGTGTGTGACAAGTGTGTGTGAGTGTGTGACAAGTGTGTGTGACAAGTGTGTGTGACAAGTGTGTGTGTGAGTGTGTGACAAGTGTGTGTGACAAGTGTGTGTGACAAGTGTGTGTGACAAGTGTGTGTGTGAGTGTGTGTGACAAGTGTGTGTGTGTGAGTGTGTGTGACAAGTGTGTGTGTGAGTGTGTGTGACAAGTGTGTGTGAGTGTGTGTGACAAGTGTGTGTGAGTGTGTGACAAGTGTGTGTGACAAGTGTGTGTGACAAGTGTGTGTGTGAGTGTGTGACAAGTGTGTGTGACAAGTGTGTGTGACAAGTGTGTGTGACAAGTGTGTGTGTGAGTGTGTGTGACAAGTGTGTGTGAGTGTGTGTGACAAGTGTGTGTGACAAGTGTGTGTGTGAGTGTGTGTGACAAGTGTGTGTGAGTGTGTGTGACAAGTGTGTGTGACAAGTGTGTGTGTGAGTGTGTGTGACAAGTGTGTGTGAGTGTGTGACAAGTGTGTGTGACAAGTGTGTGTGACAAGTGTGTGTGTGAGTGTGTGACAAGTGTGTGTGACAAGTGTGTGTGACAAGTGTGTGTGTGAGTGTGTGTGACAAGTGTGTGTGTGTGAGTGTGTGTGACAAGTGTGTGCGTGAGTGTGTATGACAAGTGTGTGTGTGAGTGTGTGTGACAAGTGTGTGTGACAAGTGTGTGTGACAAGTGTGTGTGTGAGTGTGTGTGACAAGTGTGTGTGAGTGTGTGTGACAAGTGTGTGTGACAAGTGTGTGTGTGAGTGTGTGTGACAAGTGTGTGTGAGTGTGTGACAAGTGTGTGTGACAAGTGTGTGTGACAAGTGTGTGTGTGAGTGTGTGACAAGTGTGTGTGACAAGTGTGTGTGACAAGTGTGTGTGTGAGTGTGTGTGACAAGTGTGTGTGTGTGAGTGTGTGTGACAAGTGTGTGCGTGAGTGTGTATGACAAGTGTGTGTGTGAGTGTGTGTGACAAGTGTGTGTGACAAGTGTGTGTGACAAGTGTGTGTGTGAGTGTGTGTGACAAGTGTGTGTGTGTGAGTGTGTGTGACAAGTGTGTGTGTGAGTGTGTGTGACAAGTGTGTGTGAGTGTGTGTGACAAGTGTGTGTGAGTGTGTGACAAGTGTGTGTGACAAGTGTGTGTGACAAGTGTGTGTGTGAGTGTGTGACAAGTGTGTGTGACAAGTGTGTGTGACAAGTGTGTGTGACAAGTGTGTGTGTGAGTGTGTGTGACAAGTGTGTGTGAGTGTGTGTGACAAGTGTGTGTGACAAGTGTGTGTGTGAGTGTGTGACAAGTGTGTGTGAGTGTGTGTGACAAGTGTGTGTGACAAGTGTGTGTGTGAGTGTGTGTGACAAGTGTGTGTGAGTGTGTGTGACAAGTGTGTGTGTGTGAGTGTGTATGACAAGTGTGTGTGTGTGTGAGTGTGTGTGACAAGTGTGTGTGTGAGTGTGTGACAAGTGTGTGTGTGAGTGTGTGTGACAAGTGTGTGTGTGTGAGTGTGTGTGACAAGTGTGTGTGTGTGAGTGTGTGTGACAAGTGTGTGTGAGTGTGTGACAAGTGTGTGTGACAAGTGTGTGTGTGAGTGTGTGACAAGTGTGTGTGAGTGTGTGACAAGTGTGTGTGACAAGTGTGTGTGACAAGTGTGTGTGTGAGTGTGTGTGACAAGTGTGTGTGAGTGTGTGTGACAAGTGTGTGTGTGTGAGTGTGTATGACAAGTGTGTGTGTGTGTGAGTGTGTGTGACAAGTGTGTGTGTGAGTGTGTGACAAGTGTGTGTGTGAGTGTGTGTGACAAGTGTGTGTGTGTGAGTGTGTGTGACAAGTGTGTGTGTGTGAGTGTGTGTGACAAGTGTGTGTGTGAGTGTGTGTGACAAGTGTGTGTGTGAGTGTGTGACAAGTGTGTGTGAGTGTGTGACAAGTGTGTGTGACAAGTGTGTGTGACAAGTGTGTGTGTGAGTGTGTGTGACAAGTGTGTGTGAGTGTGTGTGACAAGTGTGTGTGAGTGTGTGTGACAAGTGTGTGTGACAAGTGTGTGTGACAAGTGTGTGTGTGAGTGTGTGTGACAAGTGTGTGTGAGTGTGTGTGACAAGTGTGTGTGTGTGAGTGTGTATGACAAGTGTGTGTGTGTGTGAGTGTGTGTGACAAGTGTGTGTGTGAGTGTGTGACAAGTGTGTGTGTGAGTGTGTGTGACAAGTATGTGTGTGTGAGTGTGTGTGACAAGTGTGTGTGTGTGAGTGTGTGTGACAAGTGTGTGTGTGTGAGTGTGTGTGACAAGTGTGTGTGTGAGTGTGTGTGACAAGTGTGTGTGTGAGTGTGTGTGACAAGTGTGTGTGACAAGTGTGTGTGACAAGTGTGTGTGTGAGTGTGTGTGACAAGTGTGTGTGAGTGTGTGTGACAAGTGTGTGTGTGTGAGTGTGTATGACAAGTGTGTGTGTGTGAGTGTGTGTGACAAGTGTGTGTGTGAGTGTGTGACAAGTGTGTGTGTGAGTGTGTGTGACAAGTATGTGTGTGTGAGTGTGTGTGACAAGTGTGTGTGTGTGAGTGTGTGTGACAAGTGTGTGTGTGTGAGTGTGTGTGACAAGTGTGTGTGTGAGTGTGTGTGACAAGTGTGTGTGTGAGTGTGTGTGACAAGTGTGTGTGTGTGAGTGTGTGTGACAAGTGTGTGTGTGTGTGAGTGTGTGTGACAAGTGTGTGTGTGTGAGTGTGTGTGACAAGTGTGTGTGTGTGAGTGTGTGTGACAAGTGTGTGTGTGTGAGTGTGTGTGACAAGTGTGTGTGTGAGTGTGTGTGACAAGTGTGTGTGTGTGAGTGTGTGTGACAAGTATGTGTGTGTGAGTGTGTGTGACAAGTGTGTGTGTGTGAGTGTGTGTGACAAGTGTGTGTGTGTGAGTGTGTGTGACAAGTGTGTGTGTGAGTGTGTGTGACAAGTGTGTGTGTGAGTGTGTGTGACAAGTGTGTGTGACAAGTGTGTGTGACAAGTGTGTGTGTGAGTGTGTGTGACAAGTGTGTGTGAGTGTGTGTGACAAGTGTGTGTGTGTGAGTGTGTATGACAAGTGTGTGTGTGTGTGAGTGTGTGTGACAAGTGTGTGTGTGAGTGTGTGACAAGTGTGTGTGTGAGTGTGTGTGAGTGTGTGTGACAAGTGTGTGTGTGTGAGTGTGTGTGACAAGTGTGTGTGTGTGAGTGTGTGTGACAAGTGTGTGTGTGAGTGTGTGTGACAAGTGTGTGTGTGAGTGTGTGTGACAAGTGTGTGTGTGTGAGTGTGTGTGACAAGTGTGTGTGTGTGTGAGTGTGTGTGACAAGTGTGTGTGTGAGTGTGTGTGACAAGTGTGTGTGTGAGTGTGTGTGACAAGTGTGTGTGACAAGTGTGTGTGTGAGTGTGTGTGACAAGTGTGTGTGAGTGTGTGTGACAAGTGTGTGTGTGAGTGTGTGACAAGTGTGTGTGTGAGTGTGTGTGTGACAAGTGTGTGTGTGTGAGTGTGTGACAAGTGTGTGTGTGTGAGTGTGTGACAAGTGTGTGTGTGAGTGTGTGTGACAAGTGTGTGTGTGAGTGTGTGACAAGTGTGTGTGTGTGAGTGTGTGTGACAAGTGTGTGTGTGTGAGTGTGTGTGTGTGTGTGTGTGTGAGTGTGGGTGACAAGTGTGTGTGTGTGAGTGTGTGTGACAAGTGTGTGTGTGTGAGTGTGTGTGTGTGTGACTAGTGTGTGTGAGTGTGTGTGACAAGTGTGTGTGTGTGAGTGTGTATGACAAGTGTGTGTGTGTGAGTGTGTTTGACAAGTGTGTGTGTGTGAGTGTGTGTGACAAGTGTGTGTGAGTGTGTGTGACAAGTGTGTGTGTGTGAGTGTGTATGAGTGAGAGTGTCATCTGTGTGTGTGAGTGTGTGTGACAAGTGTGTGTGTGTGAGTGTGTGTGACAAGTGTGTGTGTGAGTGTGTGTGACAAGTGTGTGTGTGAGTGTGTGTGACAAGTGTGTGTGTGTGAGTGTGTGTGACAAGTGTGTGTGTGTGTGAGTGTGTGTGACAAGTGTGTGTGTGAGTGTGTGTGACAAGTGTGTGTGTGAGTGTGTGTGACAAGTGTGTGTGACAAGTGTGTGTGTGAGTGTGTGTGACAAGTGTGTGTGAGTGTGTGTGACAAGTGTGTGTGTGAGTGTGTGACAAGTGTGTGTGTGAGTGTGTGTGTGTGTGACTAGTGTGTGTGAGTGTGGGTGACAAGTGTGTGTGTGTGAGTGTGTGTGACAAGTGTGTGTGTGTGAGTGTGTGTGTGTGTGACTAGTGTGTGTGAGTGTGTGTGACAAGTGTGTGTGTGTGAGTGTGTATGACAAGTGTGTGTGTGTGAGTGTGTTTGACAAGTGTGTGTGTGTGTGTGTGTGTGAGTGTGTGTGAGTGTGTGTGACAAGTGTGTGTGTGTGAGTGTGTATGAGTGAGAGTGTCATCTGTGTGTGTGAGTGTGTGTGACAAGTGTGTGTGTGTGAGTGTGTGTGACAAGTGTGTGTGTGAGTGTGTGTGACAAGTGTGTGTGTGAGTGTGTGTGACAAGTGTGTGTGTGTGAGTGTGTGTGACAAGTGTGTGTGTGTGTGAGTGTGTGTGACAAGTGTGTGTGTGAGTGTGTGTGACAAGTGTGTGTGTGAGTGTGTGTGACAAGTGTGTGTGACAAGTGTGTGTGTGAGTGTGTGTGACAAGTGTGTGTGAGTGTGTGTGACAAGTGTGTGTGTGAGTGTGTGACAAGTGTGTGTGTGAGTGTGTGTGTGACAAGTGTGTGTGTGTGAGTGTGTGACAAGTGTGTGTGTGAGTGTGTGACAAGTGTGTGTGTGAGTGTGTGTGACAAGTGTGTGTGTGAGTGTGTGACAAGTGTGTGTGTGTGAGTGTGTGTGACAAGTGTGTGTGTGTGAGTGTGTGTGTGTGTGTGTGTGCGTGAGTGTGTGTGACAAGTGTGTGTGTGTGAGTGTGTGTGACAAGTGTGTGTGTGTGAGCGTGTGTGACAAGTGTGTGTGTGTGAGTGTGTGTGACAAGTGTGTGTGTGTGAGTGTGTATGACAAGTGTGTGTGTGTGAGTGTGTTTGACAAGTGTGTGTGTGTGAGTGTGTGTGACAAGTGTGTGTGAGTGTGTGTGACAAGTGTGTGTGTGTGAGTGTGTGTGACAAGTGTGTGTGTGTGAGTGTGTGTGACAAGTGTGTGTGTGTGAGTGTGTGTGACAAGTGTGTGTGAGTGTGTGTGACAAGTGTGTGTGTGAGTGTGTATGAGTGAGAGTGTCATCTGTGCGTGACAAGTGTGTGTGAGTGTGTGTGAGTTTGTGTGACAAGTGTGTGTGTGTGAGTGTGTGTGAGTGAGAGTGTCATCTGTGCGTGACAAGTGTGTGCGTGAGTGTGTGTAACAAGTGTGTGTGAGTGTGTGTGACAAGTGTGTGTGTGAGTGTGTGTGACAAGTGTGTGTGTGTGAGTGTGTGTGACAAGTGTGTGTGTGAGTGTGTGTGACAAGTGTGTGTGTGTGAGTGTGTATGAGTGAGAGTGTCATCTGTGCGTGACAAGTGTGTGCGTGAGTGTGTATGACAAGTGTGTGTGAGTGTGTGTGACAAGTGTGTGTGTGTGAGTGTGTATGAGTGAGAGTGTCATCTGTGCGTGACAAGTGTGTGCGTGAGTGTGTATGACAAGTGTGTGTGAGTGTGTGTGACAAGTGTGTGTGTGAGTGTGTGTGACAAGTGTGTGTGTGAGTGTGTGTGAGTGTGTGTGACAAGTGTGTGTGTGTGTGTGTGACAAGTGTGTGTGTGAGTGTGCGTGAGTGTGTGTGACAAGTGTGTGTGTGTGAGTGTGCGTGAGTGTGTGTGACAAGTGTGTGTGTGTGAGTGTGTGTGACAAGTGTGTGTGTGTGAGTGTGTGTGACAAGTGTGTGTGTGTGAGTGTGTGTGACAAGAGTGTGTGTGTGAGTGTGTGTGAGTGTGTGTGACAAGTGTGTGTGTGTGAGTGTGTGTGACAAGAGTGTGTGTGTGAGTGTGTGTGAGTGTGTGTGACAAGTGTGTGTGTGTGAGTGTGTGTGACAAGTGTGTGTGTGTGAGTGTGCGTGAGTGTGTGTGACAAGTGTGTGTGTGTGAGTGTGCGTGAGTGTGTGTGACAAGTGTGTGTGTGTGAGTGTGTGTGACAAGTGTGTGTGTGTGAGTGTGTGTGACAAGAGTGTGTGTGTGAGTGTGTGTGAGTGTGTGTGACAAGTGTGTGTGTGAGTGTGTGTGACAAGAGTGTGTGTGTGAGTGTGTGTGAGTGTGTGTGACAAGTGTGTGTGTGTGAGTGTGTGTGACAAGAGTGTGTGTGTGAGTGTGTGTGAGTGTGTGTGACAAGTGTGTGTGTGTGAGTGTGTGTGACAAGTGTGTGTGTGTGAGTGTGCGTGAGTGTGTGTGACAAGTGTGTGTGTGTGAGTGTGCGTGAGTGTGTGTGACAAGTGTGTGTGTGTGAGTGTGTGTGACAAGTGTGTGTGTGTGAGTGTGTGTGACAAGAGTGTGTGTGTGAGTGTGTGTGAGTGTGTGTGACAAGTGTGTGTGTGTGAGTGTGCGTGAGTGTGTGTGACAAGTGTGTGTGTGTGAGTGTGTGTGACAAGAGTGTGTGTGTGAGTGTGTGTGAGTGTGTGTGACAAGTGTGTGTGTGTGAGTGTGTGTGACAAGAGTGTGTGTGTGAGTGTGTGTGAGTGTGTGTGACAAGTGTGTGTGTGTGAGTGTGTGTGACAAGTGTGTGTGTGAGTGTGTGTGACAAGTGTGTGTGTGTGTGAGTGTGTGTGACAAGAGTGTGTGTGTGAGTGTGTGTGAGTGTATGTGACAAGTGTGTGTGTGTGAGTGTGCGTGAGTGTGTGTGACAAGTGTGTGTGTGTGAGTGTGTGTGACAAGTGTGTGTGTGTGAGTGTGTGTGACAAGAGTGTGTGTGTGTGTGTGTGTGAGTGTGCGTGAGTGTGTGTGACAAGTGTGTGTGTGTGAGTGTGTGTGACAAGAGTGTGTGTGTGAGTGTGCGTGAGTGTGTGTGACAAGTGTGTGCGTGAGTGTGTATGACAAGTGTGTGTGTGAGTGTGTGTGACAAGTGCGTGTGTGTGAGTGTGTGTGAGTGTGTGTGACAAGTGTGTGTGTGTGAGTGTGCGTGAGTGTGTGTGACAAGTGTGTGTGTGTGAGTGTGTGACAAGTGTGTGTGTGTGAGTGTGTGTGAGTGTGTGTGACAAGTGTGTGTGTGTGAGTGTGCGTGAGTGTGTGTGACAAGTGTGTGTGTGTGAGTGTGCGTGAGTGTGTGTGACAAGTGTGTGTGTGTGAGTGTGTGTGACAAGTGTGTGTGTGAGTGTGTATGAGTGAGAGTGTCATCTGTGCGTGACAAGTGTGTGCGTGAGTGTGTGTGACAAGTGTGTGTGTGAGTGTGTGTGACAAGTGTGTGTGTGTGAGTGTGTATGAGTGAGAGTGTCATCTGTGCGTGACAAGTGTGTGCGTGAGTGTGTATGACAAGTGTGTGTGTGAGTGTGTGTGACAAGTGTGTGTGTGTGAGTGTGTATGAGTGAGAGTGTCATCTTTGTGTGACAAGTGTGTGCGTGAGTGTGTATGACAAGTGTGTGCGTGAGTGTGTGTGACAAGTGTGTGTGTGTGAGTGAGAGTGTCATCTGTGCGTGACAAGTGTGTGCGTGAGTGTGTATGACAAGTGTGTGTGAGTGTGTGTGACAAGTGTGTGTGTGAGTGTGTGTGACAAGTGTGTGTGTGAGTGTGTGTGAGTGTGTGTGACAAGTGTGTGTGTGAGTGTGCGTGAGTGTGTGTGACAAGTGTGTGTGTGTGAGTGTGTGTGACAAGTGTGTGTGTGTGAGTGTGTATGAGTGAGAGTGTCATCTGTGCGTGACAAGTGTGTGCGTGAGTGTGTATGACAAGTGTGTGTGTGAGTGTGTGTGTGACAAGTGTGTGTGTGTGAGTGTGTGTGACAAGTGTGTGTGTGTGAGTGTGTATGAGTGAGAGTGTCATCTGTGTGTGACAAGTGTGTGTGTGAGTGTGTATGACAAGTGTGTGTGTCAGTGTGTATGACAAGTGTGTGTGAGTGTGTGTGACAAGTGTGTGCGTGAGTGTGTATGACAAGTGTGTGTGTGAGTGTGTGTGACAAGTGTGTGTGTGAGTGTGTGTGACAAGTGTGTGTGAGTGTGACAAGTGTGTGTGTGAGTGTGTATGAGCGAGAGTGTCATCTTTGTGTGACAAGTGTGTGTGTGTGAGTGTGTGTGACAAGTGTGTGTGTGAGTGTGTGTGACAAGTGTGTGTGTGTGTGTGTGTGACAAGTGTGTGTGAGTGTGACAAGTGTGTGTGAGTGTGTATGACAAGTGTGTGTGAGTGTGTGTATGACAAGTGTGTGTGAGTGTGTGTGACAAGTGTGTGTGTGTGAGTGTGTATGAGTGAGAGTGTCATCTTTGTGTGACAAGTGTGTGCGTGAGTGTGTATGAGTGAGAGTGTCATCTTTGTGTGACAAGTGTGTGTGTGTGAGTGTGTGTGACAAGTGTGTGTGTAAGTGTGTGTGAGTGTGTATGAGTGAGAGTGTCATCTGTGCGTGACAAGTGTGTGTGTGTGAGTGTGTGTGACAAGTGTGTGTGTGAGTGTGTATGAGTGAGAGTGTCATCTGTGCGTGACAAGTGTGTGTGTGTGAGTGTGCGTGACAAGTGTGTGTGTGTGAGTGTGCGTGACAAGTGTGTGTGTGTGAGTGTGTGTGACAAGTGTGTGTGTGTGAGTGTGCGTGACAAGTGTGTGTGTGTGAGTGTGCGTGACAAGTGTGTGCGTGAGTGTGTGTGACAAGTGTGTGTGTGTGAGTGTGTGTGACAAGTGTGTGTGTGTGAGTGTGCGTGACAAGTGTGTGTGTGAGTGTGTGTGACAAGTGTGTGTGAGTGTGTGTGACAAGTGTGTGTGAGTGTGTGTGTGACAAGTGTGTGTGACAAGTGTGTGTGAGTGTGTGTGAGTGTGCGTGAGTGTGTGTGTGAGTGTGTGTGACAAGTGTGTGTGTGAGTGTGTATGAGTGAGAGTGTCATCTGTGTGTGACAAGTGTGTGTGAGTGTGTGTGAGTGTGCGTGAGTGTGTGTGTGAGTGTGTGTGACAAGTGTGTGTGAGTGTGTGTGACAAGTGTGTGTGAGTGTGTGTGAGCGTGTGTGACAAGTGTGTGTGTGTGAGTGTGTATGAGCGAGAGTGTCATCTGTGCGTGACAAGTGTGTGCGTCAGTGTGTATGACAAGTGTGTGTGAGTGTGTGTGACAAGTGTGTGTGTGAGTGTGTATGAGTGAGAGTGTCATCTGTGTGTGACAAGTGTGTGCGTCAGTGTGTATGACAAGTGTGTGTGAGTGTGTGTGTGACAAGTGTGTGTGTGAGTGTGTATGAGCGAGAGTGTCATCTGTGTGTGACAAGTGTGTGCGTCAGTGTGTATGACAAGTGTGTGTGAGTGTGTGTGACAAGTGTGTGTGTGAGTGTGTATGAGTGAGAGTGTCATCTGTGTGTGACAAGTGTGTGCGTCAGTGTGTATGACAAGTGTGTGTGAGTGTGTGTGTGACAAGTGTGTGTGTGAGTGTGTATGAGCGAGAGTGTCATCTGTGCGTGACAAGTGTGTGCGTCAGTGTGTATGACAAGTGTGTGTGAGTGTGTGTGTGACAAGTGTGTGTGTGAGTGTGTGTGAGTGTGTGTGACAAGTGTGTGTGTGTGAGTGTGTATGAGCGAGAGTGTCATCTGTGCGTGACAAGTGTGTGCGTCAGTGTGTATGACAAGTGTGTGTGAGTGTGTGTGACAAGTGTGTGTGTGAGTGTGTGTGTGACAAGTGTGTGTGTGAGTGTGTGTGACAAGTGTGTGTGTGAGTGTGTGTGAGTGTGTGTGACAAGTGTGTGTGTGAGTGTGTATGAGCGAGAGTGTCATCTGTGCGTGACAAGTGTGTGCGTCAGTGTGTATGACAAGTGTGTGTGAGTGTGTGTGTGACAAGTGTGTGTGTGAGTGTGTGTGACAAGTGTGTGTGTGTGTGAGTGTGTATGAGCGAGAGTGTCATCTGTGCGTGACAAGTGTGTGCGTCAGTGTGTATGACAAGTGTGTGTGAGTGTGTGTGTGACAAGTGTGTGTGTGAGTGTGTGTGTGACAAGTGTGTGTGTGAGTGTGTGTGACAAGTGTGTGTGTGTGTGAGTGTGTATGAGTGAGAGTGTCATCTGTGCGTGACAAGTGTGTGCGTCAGTGTGTGTGACAAGTGTGTGTGTGTGAGTGTGTGTGACAAGTGTGTGTGTGTGAGTGTGTATGAGCGAGAGTGTCATCTGTGCGTGACAAGTGTGTGCGTCAGTGTGTATGACAAGTGTGTGTGAGTGTGTGTGTGACAAGTGTGTGTGTGTGAGTGTGTATGAGTGAGAGTGTCATCTGTGCGTGACAAGTGTGTGCGTCAGTGTGTATGACAAGTGTGTGTGAGTGTGTGTGTGACAAGTGTGTGTGTGTGAGTGTGTATGAGCGAGAGTGTCATCTGTGCGTGACAAGTGTGTGCGTCAGTGTGTATGACAAGTGTGTGTGAGTGTGTGTGTGACAAGTGTGTGTGTGTGAGTGTGTATGAGTGAGAGTGTCATCTGTGCGTGACAAGTGTGTGCGTCAGTGTGTATGACAAGTGTGTGTGAGTGTGTGTGACAAGTGTGTGTGTGTGAGTGTGTATGAGTGAGAGTGTCATCTGTGCGTGACAAGTGTGTGCGTCAGTGTGTATGACAAGTGTGTGTGAGTGTGTGTGTGACAAGTGTGTGTGTGAGTGTGTATGAGCGAGAGTGTCATCTGTGCGTGACAAGTGTGTGCGTCAGTGTGTATGACAAGTGTGTGTGAGTGTGTGTGACAAGTGTGTGTGTGTGAGTGTGTATGAGTGAGAGTGTCATCTGTGCGTGACAAGTGTGTGCGTCAGTGTGTATGACAAGTGTGTGTGAGTGTGTGTGTGACAAGTGTGTGTGTGATTGTGTATGAGCGAGAGTGTCATCTGTGCGTGACAAGTGTGTGCGTCAGTGTGTATGACAAGTGTGTGTGAGTGTGTGTGTGACAAGTGTGTGTGTGATTGTGTATGAGCGAGAGTGTCATCTGTGCGTGACAAGTGTGTGCGTCAGTGTGTATGACAAGTGTGTGTGAGTGTGTGTGTGACAAGTGTGTGTGTGATTGTGTATGAGCGAGAGTGTCATCTGTGCGTGACAAGTGTGTGCGTCAGTGTGTATGACAAGTGTGTGTGAGTGTGTGTGTGACAAGTGTGTGTGTGAGTGTGTGTGACAAGTGTGTGTGTGAGCGTGTGTGACAAGTGTGTGTGTGTGAGTGTGTATGACAAGTGTGTGTGTGAGCGTGTGTGACAAGTGTGTGTGTGTGAGTGTGTATGAGTGAGAGTGTCATCTGTGTGTGACAAGTGTGTGCGTGAGTGTGTATGACAAGTGTGTGTGTGAGTGTGTATGACAAGTGTGTGTGTGAGTGTGTGTGACAAGTGTGTGTGTGAGTGTGTGTGACAAGTGTGTGTGTGTGAGTGTGTATGAGTGAGAGTGTCATCTTTGTGTGACAAGTGGTGTGTGTGTGTGTGTGTGTGTGTGTGTGTGTGTGTGAGTGAGTGTGTGTCCTCTGTGTGTGAATCTGTCTGTATTTAATTATTTAGTCAAAATCCATCTTGGGTATTATAAAAAATGTTTGAGAAAACAGCATTTTATTATTAACCTTCCATGCAGCTTTTAATACCGGAATCGTTCTTCTTGAAGTTATATAGAACGTCTCTCTCTCTCTCTCTCTCTCTCTCTCTCAATATTAGCCCATTGGCACACCTAAGTTCGCCTAAATGCACAAAATGCATAGCTAACATTTTCTTTGGCACTGTTATTTTCACCCGAGCATCTACACATTAATGAGTTATATTAATATTCTACTTTAATGACTAGCGGCTCACTAATCTACCTATTTTTGTATGTTAGCAATGAGTCACGTTAAATTAACTGTACCTCAGATTACAAATGATTTATGAACTGTACGTTCGATAAAAGACTAACATCCCGCGGTGAGACAAAGTTATTTACATTTAAGTCCAGTAAAAATTGCAGAGGTAAATTGTATCAAAACATATCTCAGAGGACCCCTCTTGTGGAAACATGCACAGAAATTATATCCAGAGGCTGTTGTTAGTATGAAGATGGGAGAGAAATATACATTTTTTTCCAAACTGGATACCAATAGAAGTTTAGGCAATTGCAGGAATATTTTGAAGTTTGAGACCAATACCAGATACTATGCCATAATGACAGCTGCTGCAGGGAAACAAATAACTACAGAATTTGGTTGCATTAATATATGCACAATCCTGAGAAAGGTATATGCGTACGCATCGGTATAGTATATTGCGATATAAGGATGGTAAGTGATTTTTACTCTACTGAGGAAAATTTTTAAAAGACGATTAGTAAAAACACTTAACACACGTGTATTGCATACAATTTTTTACTAAATAATCATATATTTAATATGGCGTATGAATGAAATGTGAAATACTAACCTTGGAGTATAGCGCTCATCTTTCCATGGTGTATTGGTGGTTGAACTTAATTAGCATGTATGAACTATAGCATCTTTCCTGTGTCTCTTTAGATTTTTCAGCTACGAGAGAAGTACAGCCCATTTTCCAATTCTCTTCGATTTCAGAATCAACACATTCGTTCAGGTTAGTCGCCGTGATTACGTTGGATAATTAGTGATTTGAGTACGGCCTATTCTGTTGATCTCGTGGATCGTGTATTAAGATTCAATGACTCGTGACATAACATCTTCCATCATCACAACAACGATAGCTGTACTAATTCCAGTGCTTTATTTTAAATTATAACGTATGCAATACAAATGAGTTAGTGGACAATTGCTGAGGTGGTAAAAATCAGCAAGCAGGTTTGAATATACTTTATATCTGTATTAATCAAATTATTGTTAAGTTTATGTGTGTGAAAATGCTAGCAGCCGAGGCCTTAAAATTACGTAACTTAGGAGGGTAGGTTAAGTTGGTAGATGTGAATACGGGATAATTCATTTACCTGCAATGTGCTACCAACCGCCTCTCCGTTTCCTTACTTCATACCAGAAGAGAAAATACTTTGACCTTTTATACTCATTCAATAACACAGAGGGGCCTTACTCAAGTTAGTTCCAACTAACTGCTATGTAGTCCTTTTAATTGTTTTAGCTCCCCCACTACCGACTTAGATGGGAAGTAACCAGTTCACTATTATGGAAACATGAAGGCCTGGAATACAGGACAGGACCGTTGGGCAATGAACTTGCTATTACTTACACACAAAATATTTTCCTTGAATATATTGCAAATAAGCTTATATATGAAATGACAGGAAACATATACAAACACTAAAACACAATGTGTGAAAATGGATAAATACCCAAAGCTTTACACAGGTGTAATTTATAAAGACATAATAAATGATAACCCCATTTAACTTTCTCAGCATACCCCGTTTAACGGTTCAACCCACAAAATCAGCCCACCAACACGTGGCACTAATACAGGCTGCTCTGTCCTGAACTGATTATACCCCGGGCATGCCGATGCCATCAAAGATGCAATTTCTAATGACCCAGGTAAATCATTCAATGTATGCAAAAGTTACAAAGTTTAATACTTGGATTCATTGAAAGGTTATTTAGAATAAAATTAGAATTAGAACGCTCTCATCCTGAATTTGCGCTAAATGGTGTCGGAGTCGCCTTCCTCCAAAGTGCCTGGATTCTTCCTCGTAAATGTTCATTCGTGGAAACACCAGATTCGTTCTCCATGGACTATACAAACAATGGTTTCCTGTCGGTGGTCTCCAACTAGTTTACATGCTGCCCGCTTGACGGCAACTCTCAAGTATCGGCATGGACAACTGCCCGCCGCCGACTGACTGGAGCGGATTCCCGCTGATGACTGACTAGAGTGACTTCCCTACTTTCGACTAAAACTGAACTGTATGAGTACTGCCGGAGTCACTCTCGACGAGTGACTGGTGGCTAGAGGGGCCTCTCACTCGACTGAACGTTGGCCAGAGTACTTATGGCCTGCTATTCAGCCTTCATATAGCTCTCCCGGGTTGGAGTGGGTAGAGGCAGGCTGGCCGCGTGGTAGCCTTAGCACGTTAAATTTCCTCGGTGCGCGCCTATCGATAGCTCGTTCGGTGGAGTCGTTACAAATGTCAACATAGCCGTAAAGGCCATGAAATCGTACTATCTTCCAAAAATATTTTGATGAGGCAAGGTTCATGAAAATTGAATAACTTCTCTCAGTTTGTAACTGGATATAAGTAAATTCTCTTGCCTAACGAAATCAGAAACAAATGCAGCACATGAAGCTTGCATGTACAAGCTCTTCTGTTAAAAGTCAGTCGGGCGCTGGACACTGTTTACCATCGTCAAGTTCGTAGTTCCCGCCGATTCTTGACTCAAAGCGGACTTTGCTGCTTAGCACTTCCCCGGAGGAATGTATGAGGTACAAGAAGCTATAAACAGTCCGGTCGACAGAGATGCGCAGAGGTGCATAGCGATTCTTAATTTGATGACCCAGTCACACCGCCGGGCTGCTTGGAGAAGACTTCCCTCTTGCGGAACCGGGTACTCGATCCACCTGAAACGGCTCAGAGAAGGCTGTCGTTTTGCAGGGTCGGTAACAGCTGGCCAAAGAACAAGCACTTGTGTCATCTATCCAGCACAGCACAGCGTTAAATGTACCTTAAACATGAAAGGAGAAGCAACATGACAGGAAAGAAGGGAAAGAAACCTACCCCAGTGTTTGTCTTTCCAACCAGGGAAAACCTGAAGAAACCCATGATTATGACCTTTAGCCCCAGGAATGAAATCCAGGACCTCCCAAATCAGATTCTCACACATTACCTGAAATCATTTTCCTGGGTATGCGTACCGAGATTTCAACGTGGTTAGGGACCTTTACCCAAACCTAAGCAGCTGGTGGCTACTTAGGCGAACCCTGACACTCTTCTGCACATACTAGGGGCCCTCACAATGGCTTGCTGCTAATTCGGGTCCCTCAACCGTTGCTCCCTCTCATTTCGCTCCTTCCTCCCAGAGGTCTGACATACAATAGTCCTCTTGGTGCTCAGTGTGGAATCCCCTCCGTAGTAACTCAAGCTAAACAATCTCAAAAACATTAAACCCTTTACTAGAGCTGCATGAGTTTTCTGGCCGGTTTTATACACGTTTACATTATACACGGATACCGACTTATGAAACCTCCCATTAACCGAACAGCCTCAAATGGATTCCGTGTAAAATCTAAAATTGAGGATCTTTGAACAATGTAGACGCGGTAGGTTATCAACAATAACAGAGCACCTGTGCTCAACGGCAAGCACATGGTTAAATATTTCAATTGTGATGTGAATTTTACCATGTAGGCATATTTGATAATGGTTGTATAAAACTTCATCTATTTAATTAATAACCTTGAAATGCATACTAGATACTCAGTCGTGTTAAAAGCGTGTAACATTATTACACACAAATAAGATTGTAATGCAATATCTCAGTTTATCCAGGAAACACCTAAGGTAGAGATTAAAAGAGATTACACAGCTTCAAGGTTAGCTAGTGGATCATGTAATTGGTTTAGTAGTCTTTAGGTTAAAATATTACAGAAAAGCTCCTTTTTCTTGTTTTGCGTTCAAATTTATATACTTATGCATAAAATACTATGTGGAAGATACAAATAAGTCATACTGCTAAGACTTTAACTGGTTCCGAAAGAATTGTAAGTACATTTATGCTATTTTCCGTCAGGCAATTAAGAGAGCACTAAAACTAAATAAATGAAGTAGTCCCCAGCAATACAATAGAAATGAGTATTGCTTTTTACATTTTTGGTTTAAGAGATAAAGCATTAATGGCGCATAACTAAATAAAAAAAAAGCTGTTGCCCCATTTCAACAGTCGCTCTTACACTCCGCCTGCTTTGTTTCCCAGCAATAATCCACCCAACCTAATGGAAGTGTCTGTGAAATACTTAAAGCGGAGTAGTTCTATAGCATCCAATTTTCATATATTTCTGATTTTCACCAATATTTTCCTTTCGGCATAGATAGTCTTTCTGCCTGTTTACATTAATTAGGCAATAAATTACTTTCCACAGTACGATCTCTACACGGCGCTGTTTTGTCCAGGTGCTACACATAGAACTGTTCTTGAATGCAATCCTAATGAATTGTGACGCCGGCCGCGGTGCACAACAAAGGACTTTCGGGGCCAAGCTGCCACACCAGATACCAGGCGCGGCGCGTATCAAAGATGCTCAAGGTCAGGCTGCCTCGCACGAGCAAACACGTAACACAAAGTGTTACACAAAGGGTATCTGATTATTCGAGAAGAGTCCGCCAGCCGGCGTATTTGCAGAAGTTCGAGAAAGGCTCGTGTTACGTCATCCTCACTATATAAGGAGCCGAGGCGACTAAAGGAGTGAGTTAGTTACAGTCAGGAGTCGGTTAGTTCTTAATTTTAGTGTATGTGTGTATATGTGTGTCTGTGTGTGTGTGTGTGTGTGTGTGTGTGTGTGTGTGTGTGTGTCAGCTGTGTGTGCGGTCGCGTCGAAAGGAAGATAGCGAAGGAGTTAATGAGTGTCGGTTGATTGTATCGTCAGAGTCAGCTGTTTGACAGACGGAGAAAGTGAAGGACAGAAAGGAGTGAGTCAAGTTACAGAAGAAAACAGCTGTGAGTTGTAATATTAAGAAAGATTGTAGACTGTGTTGACGTCTGTAAAAGAGAAGTGTATATTTGTGCAAGCATTTTGGAATAAAATAAAGTGAGAAGAAAGCAACTGAACTGGACTTTTGTCAGTTTGTTACAGAATAAACCAAGTTTCACAGCACCGTACTCAATCGTTCTTACTGAAATTGTTAATGCGCAATTAATGTTCCACAATAGAAGCAAATATGATTTTTTTAAAACAATAAGTAACAACCTTAAAGCACGTGATTATCACAGGTTACATAGCTCATACTCTTATTAGACCCATGCTTTTGTGAGTGTATTTCTCAACCACAGAGTTGGCCGGCGCTGCATTTCAAACATCTGGTGTAAGATGTATTGCACACAAAACACATTTAGTACTATGCACCGTTTGGGAGCATCTCTCAGTTTCTTATCGTCTTACGGGTCTCGCAAGGGATGAGGTATAGCTGTTTACCAATAAACTGCTGACAGTTACAATTACGGAGCTAGATGGATGAGGACAAGGAAACGTGGGAGGGGGGAGGGGGGGGAGCGAAGCGGAGGGGAGAGTAGATGCTGTGATCTCGTACAAAAGTCACGTTTTAAGTTTCTTTAGATTTATTTTCAAATTCTTAATGCATATTATGGAAAAGGTTGTAAATGTTGCTTGAAATTAGCAGAATTTCTTGAGTTATGCGATTCTGTGTCTTTGTCCTTAGAACCAGAACAACGTGTGTAGCTTTACAGTAAACATACTACAATATTATATTGGAAAACATAAAAACGTTTAATACTTGTACAAATTTTTCTTATATTTATACTGAAGTTAAAATTCGTATCGAAATAACTTTCAACATATTTTCTATTGCGTTACACTATAATACATTTGCTGCTTTGGAATGAAAAGTTTTCTTCTAATAACTATGCAATAAACCACCTTTCTTGGGTGGCATTAAAATGTAATTACATTTCTGTGAATTTGCACAGCTTCTAGTTTGTTGATCTGTGTTACCAACTTGTCATAGACCAATAATCTGGACACATGTAGCTTCAGATGCGCATGGTATGGTGTGAAACAACCAACACTTCTACCTTAATGAGTAACGAATTAGGGAGACCTTACAAATAATCAATACTTCATTTTTATGCCGAGGTGCAATTGGTTATAACTGTTCAGCCAGTAGCACGAATACTGCTGTCATTGCAAAGGGGTAATGAGAAGGAAAGAAGGGGAAGCTACGAAGGCCTTGTTAAATGATCATGATACCCTTGCATTTTACTAAATTCGCTTCCTGTACAAACTCGACGTTCCAGTTGCCAATGAATGAAGCTACCACCACAAAATGCAAAGACCACTCGGTCCAGTCGTGTTATTAATTTAAGATTGGTTTTGGATAGTTGAAAGCTGTTGTGCATTTAAAACGTTATTATTACTGTGTTTTAAAATAATACAACTGAATATTTTCAAAAAGCGATAACCCAAGTCAACCAAAAGCATTTAAGTCAACAGGCATTAGAGAAATTATTTAAATGCACAGTCTCCTAAGGTAGTTTCGAAAACAATTATATTTACCCCTTATACAGAGTGGAAGGTACAGTTTCGGCCTTACGTTAACCAGGGATTCTACATGACGAGTGTAACAAAAATGTCTAATACAATTACTTTCAATAAATATCCGTTTCCCCGAGAAAAAAAAATTGTGTCAAATATTTAAAGCCATCTAGCTTCTTGACGAATGAATATAAATGATTTATTCTTTCACTAACTCTCGCACAAACATTGTGCGCACAACGCTGTAATACATTTAAACCATAAGTTGAGTGAATTTAGTCACAATTTAATGTTAATGTGTCTTGCAAAGTTTAACTTTTAAGTGAGAATTAGCAACGTAATGATAACACTAAATTATGACTAAATTCATTCAAATTAGGGTAGAAATGCATTAAAGTATTGTTGGCACAATGTTTGTGCTGCAGTTACTAAAATAATAAACCATTTATATCTATACTTCAGGAAACTAGATGAGTTCAAATATTGCAAATATTTGGCATATTTCTTTCTCGGCGAAACCGTTCTTTATTGACAATAATTGTAATGGGCATATTTGTTGAACTCACCAATCCCTGGTTAACGTATAGCTGAAGCAGTACCTTCCACCCAGTATATTGGCACAGATAATATCCTAATACAAAACAGAAAAGCTTTCGAGCCGGAAAATTTAAGTAGAGTACTACAATAGGGGACATTACTGCAAAGTAAGCCGTTAAATACCTGTTGCTTACTAAGCGTAGTGGGATTATACAGTAAGCAAGTACTTACACATATTAAACCCTTCTGGATGTCTTAAATGTGATCTTTTAAACTTTCTTAGTAAAGAACTAAATCAAAGCTTAAAAACCCCTACACTGAGAGTTAAAGCACCCGACAATCCAGGCCGTATTGTTGTACCGCCACCGCCATCGCCACCGCCACCGCCACCAACACCAGCACCACCCAATCAACTTTGGTCCACTTTTGTGTTTGACCTCCCACCTGATACCTCCCTGAGCACAGTCTGATGGATAACCTACGCGCGGGTTGCAGGTGGATGGGGAGACGCAAGGGGTGACTGGGTAGGATCTGTGTTCGTACCCTCTGATAGAGGTCAGTCCCGGGGAGGGGCCATTGCATGAGTTGCTGCACTCCTGAAGGCGATTGGGTCCCTCTGTCTATACACTGGGACGTGAGACCCTAATGTGAACAAGGTCCAGAGCAGGACGCTCACCTAAACTGGGGTGGCGCCCAGGAAGTCAGCATGCTATCGGAGATATTTGCAAAAAAAAAAAAAAAAAAAAAAAAAAACGAAAAAACAAATACAGCAAAGTTAGGGAAAAGGAAGTAGCAGAGTTGAGTGGTCCTCGCTACTTAGTTATAACAAGAATAGAGGAAGGTAAAGCATTTAGGTCGGTGAAGGGTCTGGATAAGATAGCTGGCCCAGTTAAAAACTGCACAAGGTGTCTTAGGACTGCACACAAACTATCACTATCATTCAAATCAAACACATTATATCAATACACCAACACAACTCCCATAGATAAACACATAGCCAAACAAATGATCACATGCATACACAATGCACACACAAGAAGCTACAGAAGAACACTCTTAAACACAGAACAAAGAATGAAAACTATACAAGAAACAGAAAAAGACAAAAATCCTCCCCTCATTACACTTATGCACGTCTATGACAAATATCAACAAGAACAGGAAAAACTTGAAGAACACTTACAACACTTTCAAAACATTTAATCACACATAACCACACACACACACACACACACACACACACACACACACACACACACACACACACACACACACACACACACACACACACACACACACACACCGACACACCAAAACATTCAAATAATACAAAAAGTTACCTGGCGAAGTGCAGCAGCAAATATTAAAAACAACATCCATTATTTAAAATCACTGATCTTCTTCGGTGGATGCCTGTCTATGGAGCGATGGATGTGAAACACGGGGAACTGAAACACAAACACAAAATCACAACACACAACACTACTCAACGTCAACAAAAACAGAACAATAAAAACAATAAATACGCACAAACGCCGTAAGGATCCCTCACACAACAAATAAAAAACCTCAGACTAGGCCAGGGTTGCCAACATTTAAAAGTAAAATTATCGCATCAGCCACTCAAAATTATAGATTTGGATTCAAAATTATCGTACATCATAAACCAAACGCTACAACAATAAAAATATCAGTATAACACTTATGAAAATGTAATAGTAATGATGTTTATTATATTCACTTACAACACTGATGACCTCAATCAGTATTACTACTTTAGTACTTATGTTTCTCGCAGTACTCATCTGAAAGTTCATCATCTTCCTCAACTGTTGCAGCATTATACAAATATGTTCTTGTGGTAAACCCTAACATTTTCTCAGTGACTTGTAGATTTTCGGACTCACCACATTCTTTCATAAGCTGAGACAGAATAAGTTCATTTACTGTATCTAGCGCCAATCTGTTTCTAACTTTAGTTTTTACTAAACCCAGTTTAGGAAAAGCTTTCGCAAGAAGCTTTTGTGGGGCAGCGAAACACAGATTATACGAACGAAATCACTGATAATGCAAAGGCCGCTAATTCTTTTTAATCAGTATTTCCACCAAGGTGACACATGTGTTTAACAGCACTCCAGTAACTGTCAGGTTCAGGCATTTTCTTTATGTCACACGAAATATCACTTATTCGTAGTTTTCTCCATTGATTATCAATTTTCTGAACATTTCCTTCTTCTTTGAGATTACCAGATCTGGGCACACTGGCAACAAGAGGATATAGGGTAGTAGGATATGAAATGGTTGCCTTAGAGGGATGGAGATAGGACCATGAGGACAAAAGTGCTGTCGCTATTTGTAATTTGTTTCATTTCGCTGGCGTGACAAACCAGTGAAAATGATATTTCTTTGGTATCGAACTATCATACATACAAATTATCGTACACCCCCATAATTATCGTACGAGTTGACAACTATTGTACAGAGATTATAATTATCGTAAGCCACCATAATTATCGTACGAGTTGGCAACCCTGGGCTAGGCTAAAGAGGGATTTCCCTAAACAGCACGGGCATGATGTAAACATGCCCAAATAATATTTTTCATTTCATTTCATTTCGCAACGGCACGCTGCTGGTTGAAACTAATGCAGCAGTCTAGGCAGCTACTATTTTAAAAGCCAACATGTTGGCCAGCTATTTGGTGCGTGTAGAGATACATAGAACTCTGAACTCCTCCCGCAGTGTTGTGAACACCCGCGCTCTGGACGATATTTCCATTGAAGAAATTAGGGAGAACCTACAAGATCAAGGTGAGATATCTGTTTATCGGGTTCAGAGAAAAGATGAAGGCGAATATCTGCCTACCAGCACCCTGTTCTTTACTTTTGATCGGGTTGATCTGCCGCTAAGGCTTAAGGCAGGGTATGAGGTCATTGACGTTAGGCCGAACCCGTTGAGATGTTACAAATGCCAGCGCTTTGGTCACACAAGTGACACTTGCAGTAGTAGAGCTACCTGCATGAACAGTGGAGTCATCGGCCATAACGATGAGTGTACATCACCTCCCAGTTGTGTTAACTGCAGGGGAGAACATCTAGCAAACTCCCGAGAATGCCCAAGTTACATGGAGGAAAAAGCCTTCCAGGATATTCGGGTTAGAGAGGTGTCCTTCTCAGAAGCCCGGAAACCCCTACGTTTGTGCTAGCCCGCTATTCCAAACTCGGTTGCAGCTCGGTTGCAGCTAAAGTGTTACCGCGTCGGGAAATCGCAACTTAAACTACCGATATAAACGGGGCAGCAGGTTCGGACAAAATTCTCGTAGCTAAGTCACATCCAGAGCGTTTGACATCGCCTAAGTCCGTTTCAGCATCTACAAGCACCGCAGCTCAACGCAACAGATCAGGAAGGTCGTCAGCAAAGAAGTGGACCTCAACAAATAGACCAATAATATACGATGCTTCACCGATAAAGTTTAATACCCAATATAAACAATCCGAGTTCCTCAAAGAGAGTAAGGTTTCTCCCAAGGCATCAAACAGAAAGAAAAGACCAAAGACATCTCCTAGGAGATCCTCTTCAGAGGAATATGATTTCCTCAAAGAGAGTAAGGTTTCTCCCAAGGCATCAAACAAAGAAAAGACCAAAGACATCTCCTAGGAGATCCTCTTCAGAGGAATCCTCTGGGGTGGCTACAGACCGGCGACTGTCATCTTCACCGGTCTCCGTGTCTAATTGGCTCGAAGCTCTCGAACCAAAATTTACTATGGGAACACGGACGATCTCGGCAGAGGATATGGAGCTAGAGGAATCTGCGCACACTGGGAGAGCCCCAGTGGGAGGAGCGAAAAATCCTCGGACAAAGATGTCAGCCCACGACAGAAGAAACGGGCTAAATTAACTCTACAACCACCTACTCCAAAAGTAATGCTTGGAATACCTGTCCCATACAGATATCAATATGGCTGTCCTACAATGGAACATATGTGGTGTTAGAACACGACGGCCAGAACTTGAGGTTTTGTTCAATAAGAACGAACTTTTGGTCAAATGTTAGCAAGACACTAAGCTGCATGCACAAGACGCCAATACACCCCAATACGGTGTGATGTTGCACCAGAAGAGGGCGTTTCGGCATATGGCGGTGCTATGATACTTTTCAGAGATGATGTGCTCTGATATACAATCAGTTGCTAAACATCCAGTTCACCATTTGTAACTTATATTTGCCTCCGTCCCATGACTTCATGACGTACATTGATTTCGAAGACCTACTTTCCCAGTTAGTTGGTAGAGTTGGTGGGAGACTTTAATGCAGACCACCCGTTTTTGGGGTTCAAGTCGCGCTTGTGGGAGCGGCACGCTCATTGCCGATTTCTTGGACAGTTACAACCTAGTTCTCGTCAACACTAGAGAGCTTACATTTCTTTCTTAGTCTTTCAATAGTTTCTCGCACCTTGATCTTTCAGTTTGTTCACCTCAGTTGGCAGTCTCCTTACAATGGAATGTTATCTCTGATTTACACTCTAGTGACCACTTTCCATGTCTTATTAGTC
Source organism: Tenodera sinensis (assembly GCA_030765045.1). Lineage (NCBI taxonomy): Eukaryota > Metazoa > Arthropoda > Insecta > Mantodea > Mantidae > Tenodera > Tenodera sinensis. The sequence goes on along the minus strand of JAUKNM010000059.1, from coordinate 839,520 downwards.
TCTTAATGCACGAGACATGTTCCTAGGTATGCGTATACAGCGTTTGAACCAGGCCAACTGGAAACTTTCCACCCAGTTGGCTCTGTTTACGGACAACGAGCACGACTCAGTGAATGATTTGGTGCAGCATCTAACCGAGAGGATGCTTTCTGTCATCATCATCATCATCGTCATCGTCATCATCATCATCGTCGTCGTCGTCATCATCATAATCATCATCATCATCATCATCATCATCATCATCTGCCTTTATGGAATTAGGCCTTTGACCTGTATGGATTCTTTCTGCTACTGAGCAATCTATTCCGCGGTCGACTTCCTACCCCCGCCGATTTCCCGTCCCTTGGTGGACGGATACATGCCGGAATGTCATTCGTGCTCGAAAGCGTGCTCTCAACTCCATTCTACGTTGGATAACCTAATCCAATACAAGAAAATGCGCGCCAGGTCCAGACAAGTCATCAAGGATAGCAAAACAACATCATGGAACAAAGTCGTAGCTTCATTTAATCGACATACATCTTTCTCGGTTATGTGGGATAGCTTAAGGCGTGTTGCAGCTAAATCGATCCATATACCACTTGCGGGACTGAATACAGCCGCAGGAGCTGTTGTTGATCAATTTGATGCGACCAACCATTTGGAAGTGTTTTCGCTTAAGTGTCTAGCTTGGATAACTAATCCCCTGTGTCCCTTCCAATTAAAGCTCAGGTGGAATCTCAAGGCTTCGCGTTTCGTTCAAGAAACGTAGAAGATTACAATCGCCTTTTCGCCATGGTGGAGTTAAAACATTCTCTTTCATCTTCGCGAATATCAGCATCAGGGTCAAACGGTATTCACGTGCAAGTGTTACAACAGCTCTCTACTGAAGGTAAGGCATTCCTCGTCGAGGTTTACGTATAATAATTGTGTTTGGATTGACAGTATAGCTCCCGAAAATTAGCGGGAGGCCACTATATTCCCATTTTGAAGGCTGGAAAAGGACCCTCGACTTTCATCCAGATACCGTCCTATTTCCTTCACCAGTTATATTTGCAAGTTAATGGAACGTATGATCAATGGACGATTGGTATGGTGGTTAGAATGTCGCAACCTACTAACATCCAGTGTGGTTTTTGGCGACACCATTCCACTGTAGACCATCTTGTGCCGATATCGACACAGACAATAAACGGATCTATGCAGAACTGTCAAAACGTTGGCATGTTTTTCGATCTCGAGAAGGCTTATGATACGAGCCGGCGAGCAGGCATTCTACGCTCTCTGTATACCTGGCACATACGTGGAGGCCTACGCGGTTCATTATGGAGTTTATGAAATACCGCTTTTTCCGAGTAAGGGTCGGCTCGGTTTCTTCGAGGAGGGAGTACCTCAGGGTTCGATACTAAATGTCACGCTCTTTGCTATAGCAATTCACTCCATCTGGAAATGTGTTCCACCTGGAGTTTCGTCATGCCTATTCGTGGACGACTTTGCCGTCAATTGTATTTCTCAGCGCACGGCGTTGTTACAACGACGTCTGCAGCAATGTTTTGACAACCTTAGAGAATGGAGCTCAAAAATGGCTTCCTTTTCTCAACAGAGAAGTAAAACTTCGTTAATTTCTGGCGCCGTAGGAGACGATTACCACCTTCGCTCCGTTTCGGTCCAGATTTTCTCTCCTTCGCAGATGAGACGCGCTTCCTAGGTTTGATCTTGGATAGGAAGCTTTTGGTCATCTCATATAACACAGCTAAGAGCACGATGTGACCGTCTCCTGAATATCTTGCGGGTACTAAATGGCAAAACCTGGGGAGCGGATCGGACAATTTTGTTGCGAATGTATCGCGCACTAGTCCGATCTAAACTAGACCATGTGTGCATTGTTTACTCATCATCACGACCATTTGTGCTAAGACCATTAGCCACTGTCCATAATAGGGGCATACGCATGGCAATAGGAGTTTTTCCAACAAGCCCAGTCTTGAGCATTTACGCCGAGTCCCCAGAATCTCCTCTGCAATATCGGCGTGAGATTCTCTTGTCAAATTAGGGTTGTGCGCTTAGATCTATGCCTAAGCACCCAACGTTCGCTTCTTTTTTCACCACCACGCTAAGAGAAGGATATAGGAAAATCACCGTTTGTCCTAAGCCAGCGGGTTTTCGTTTCAAGAAGCTTCTAAGGAAGCTTGGAATTGAGGTGCCAAAGATGCTTCCCAAAGGTGAGAAGCTCTAAACCCCTTCGATATCCGGCAGGCCCCATGTAGATCTTGGGATGACCGTACACCGGAATTCCACGATGCCTATTTCAAGTATCCGCATGTGTTTCTTAGAATTTTTGTCAGGCTTATGTTTATGGAACCGATCTACATTCATTCGGTTTTCCTAATAGCACTTCCATTTTTACTGCAGAGCTGAATGTAATTTACCGAGCCGATTTATACGTACACCGTCGTAAATGCTTTACACGCTTCTGTCGTTGACGTGGTGTGTGCATGTATCCCTGGTCACGTAGGTTTGTCGGGGAATGGAATAACGGATTTGACAGCAAAGACGGCAACTACAGAACCCAGTATTACCATCTCACGTGTAACTTCGGAAGACTTTAGACCTGAAGTGCGGAGCGCGGTGCAGTCGTGCTGGCACGAAGAATGGTCAGCTCTCCGCGGTAATAAGCTTAGAAGTGACAGAACTTCCGATAAACTGGGTAACTTCCTGTCGCACAGCTCGGCGCGAGGAGGTTAGCTTGTCTCTGTTGCAAATTGGCCACTGAATTTTTTCGTATGGTTATCTACTTAAAAGGGACCCTGCATATCTATGACCGCTGTCTGTCAACCTTGTGTCAGTCCGTCGCATGCTGCTGGAGTGTTCCTCTCTAGCGCACCTTCGAGATTCTCTGCAGCTCCCTGCCAGACATTCAGAGGTCTTAGCGGACGACAAAACAGCAATTGATAGAGCTTTTATAAGTGTTTAGCGGAGTGTAACATGAGTTTGAGGATTTGAAATTTTCAATATCTCTTTTTTATACTTTTTGACATTTTTATCACCTTTTTATATCTGGCTATTGCCACTGTTTTTATATTTATGTGCATATTTTCTTTGTTAGCAGTAATTGTATTTTTGATTGAAGTTTATATTTGGCTTTTGTCATGAAATGCTTTTTAGGGCGCTGATATCCATGCAGTTGCGCGCCGTTAAACCATTAAAAAACCACCACCACCATCACCACCACCACCACCTCCACCACCACCACCTCCACCACCACCACCACCTCCACCACCACCACCTCCACCACCACCACCACCACCTCCACCACCACCACCACCTCCACCATCACCACCACCACCACCTCCACCACCACCACCACCTCCACCACCACCACCATCACCACCACCACCATCACCACCACCTCCACCATCACCACCACCACCACCTCCACCACCACCACCACCTCCACCACCACCACTACCACCACCATCACCACCACCACCACCATCACCACCACCACCTCCACCATCACCACCACCACCTCCACCACCACCACCTCCACCACCACCACCACTACCACCACCATCACCACAACCACCGCCACCACCACCACCTCCACCACCACCTCCACCACCATCACCACCACCACCTCCACCACCACCACCACTACCACCACCATCACCACCACCACCACCACCTCCACCACCACCACCACCTCCACCACCACCACCACTACCACCACCATCACCACCACCACCACCACCTCCACCACCACCACCACCTCCACCACCACCACCACCACCACTACCACCACCATCACCACAACCACCGCCACCACTACTATCATCAACATAATCAGCATTATTCGTTTATTAGCGCCTTTGTTTTGTGCCTAAAATTGTGCAAAATTCCGTTCTTGTCTAATAATTTTTAAGTTGATCCAGAATAAGAATGAGAAATATTTGCTGATGGCATCTCACAAGCACAGCTAAGGCCTCCAGTGCGCTCCCCTTTCTGAGGGATCTAACATCACGAAGAGGGCTAAAAACAAGAATTGCGTTTCCATTTTCAAGGAACTCGTGAGCACTTTGTCTGTAATAAGCCCAATCTCCTATTCGAAAATTGCATTACAGTGCACCCTCACATACATTCCGGTATGGTAATATGAAGTGTGATGAAAACAGTATTGGTAATTATCAATTTGATTCTCCTTTTATTGGCAGAGCAGGAAACTGTTCGGCGGATGCAGTAGGGGCTTATCTGAATTCAAGACTGTATTATGTGCTTGGCCAAAGATTTCTTTCATCCGAGGAAACATTCAAAATTAAAGTATGTAATAGTTATTGTTTCATAAAATCGGAATGACTTTAACATTCACGACGTATGAAAAAGATTACAAATCTTCGAAGGGCATTTGCAGGACAGCGTTTAATAATTTCGATAATCAGCAAGAGACTTTGCTTGAGTGAAGTTCTGGTTAATTCACGCTCTACTCGTGTTATTGCTTCAGATGCTGGGAGATTTCAGCACCTCTCTTCCTTTCTCATTTTCTGATTGTCTCCATCCTAATAGCTCTCACTCTCCCCCTCTTACTCGAACATCTTCCTTTTCTCTCCATTCTCTCCCATTTGCTCCCACTGCGTCGCCTTTTCTGCACCAATATGCTAGAAAAAATAAAATGGATTTTTCTAGAAGGTTAATTAAAATTAAACCAAAGGTGAAAGCTTTATTGTTAAATAAACCTGAAAGCGTCTCTGCAAGGTCGCAAAATTCTTACACACGCAACTTAATTTGGACCTTAATAAAGCAATAAACATTAACATCAAATAAAACATAAATAAATTCAAATCAGGCGGAGTCATTCCTCTAGTTACATATCTTGCATTTGTATTCCTCATACCTTTTACAACCACAAGACGACGAACCTTCTTGTTACAGTGCGGTTGGAATTGCACATTACTAGTTTACATGGATGAATAACGGCTGCGAAAGTTCTATAATTTCCTTTGTATTCATCCAATAAAAATAATGTAAATAAAGAAACCTGCCATAAACATTATGATTATAAAATAGCTGTGTAGGTACCATTTAAACAAACTCATAACGAGTGACAAATTTATAACTTTGTATTTTGGGCTGTATTGGAAGCTCCCTTCGGTCTGGGTGGCTCAGTTGGTTAGACGCTGGCCTACTGATCCCAAGGTCGCGGGTTCAAACCCGGCCCAGGCCGATGGTTTTTAAGTGTGCTTAAAAAACGACAGCTCCATGTCAGTATATTTACTGGCATGTAAAAGAACTCCTGCGGGACCAAATTCCGGCACACCGGCACACCGGCTGATGTGATCCTGGCAATTGACAGCGTCGTTTAACAACAAAATAATTTTAATTTTCCCTGCCTGTTTGAGAAGAATTATTAGTATTATGTCATGTAGTCTATATATAAAGTTAAATAACAATTGTTTTGGACATTCTTGTGTTAAAAGGTAAAACATACACCGACAGAGAGAGAGAGAGAAATATTCACACAGTTTTAATTAGTGGAATAAATGCTCACAAGTTGTGCGTATGTAACATATGTTAGATAAGTTACGTCTGACTTTGATTACTCACATTGTTTATTATTTACAGAGTTCTAGCAGTGATTTTACTCGTTTTTATAGATGGTCACGTGGTAACGGTCACAGGGTTGGTCGTACAGTTCACGCACACACATAGTTGTTCCCAGGTTCGTGGAAACTCTTGGTCTTACATATTTTGTGGTGGAATCTATGAACTGCTATTGCGTTCACCAGGAGTCGGAGTTGTTGATTTGTGTTGGTCCAGGATCTGCTTGTCATGGCTTCTGTCGTATAAAAGTGCAGGAATTTCACCTTTCTCTTCTTCTCTCTTTCATGTAGTATTACCTTTTTCAAAACGTAAAGAGGGACCATAAAAATATCTCTTGGCGTTTTGCTATGATGATTATTTGTAATAGTAAAGAAATGCAGCAAATTTAGGTAACCTACTCAGCTGCATAACGTGTTATAATATTAGAACAACAGTTGGGAGGTCACTCTTTTTACCAGTGATCGGCTTTGCGCATCTTTATGTTTATTCTCCCATTTTACAGAGCTTTAGAAACGATACATTTTCGAATGGGTAAACACTTTCCAAATGATACAATTTGCTCATACAGAAACCATACTCTCATTCATTTGAACTTTTGATGGCTTTCTGTTGAATTTGTTAAATTACGATCACGTCACTTTCTTCAAGATTTGCATACTTGAAGATAAGTAGTTAATTAGGCTGAAAAAAGATGAAGCTGTTAAATGTTAGTTTATAAATTAATAAATGGTAATGTTTTCGAGCGGCAAATACTGCGCAAAAAAAAAAAAAAAAAAAAAAAAAAAAAAAAAAAAACTAAAGGTAAACTCGCAGCATCTAGAGTCGCCATCACAAATAAAGGCGGTTGCGCAGAAGACAAATATCCAACGATGTCACAGTCACGTATTTTCTAGCCAATCAGGTGTAGTATGCTTCAGAGGGCGTGTGAGAGACTTGCCTACAGTTTAACAGTGAGGAATAAGTGCAGTCCATTGCCTGATAGTAGGCTCCTTAACACTAGAATGCCCGGCTGTGCCAGGCACACTTGAATGCCTATTGGAGTCATTTTGACTCTTCTTCGAATTTATTAAATTATTCACTTCTTATGTGCAAATTTGCACACTTTAAATAGCAGCATACTAATTAACCGTCTTACAGTACTTTCAATGCTTTTAAAAGCTATATTTTCTCATACCTATCTAAAGAAACAGTGATGAAAGTAAAAGAGCTACTATGACATTAGGATACTAATTGGTCGTCAGAACATTGTTCAAAAAAAAAAAAAAAAATGTTCCAGCATGGTTACATGCAGTGCTTTTATTCAACAATGCACTACTTACACATGATATGCAAGAAAATGATGAACATATTAAAACAACTTAAAAAACAATTTTGTGCATTCTTTCAGAATGCCATCTAGTGCATTTGTCTGCGCTTTGTGCAAACAAAAAGGAATATATTGTTTCAAGAGAATAACTGTATGCAGATACGGACCAAAGGATATGAGCTATTTTGCAACTTATACACATATTCAAATTTGGCAGCGCATCTTCCACGGTGATTTCTTACAAGGTTTACAAATCCCTACTGCATGCATTTTTACTTTCTCTACTGGTAAGTAGGGGAAGTATTGTATTCCACCCAAAAATTCGAAGTCGAGATTTCACCGGAAATACATGTTTTGAGGCCCCCTGAATCCAAAAAAAGCATTTTTAGAAAAAGGTCCTTGTGTGTGTCTGTGTCAGTCTGTCAGTCTGTTAGTCTGTGGACAGCATAGCTCAAAAACGAAAAGTCGGTTAAAAACCAAAGTTGGTATTTAAGTTTAATGTCGTTCAAGGATGTGACACGAAGATTTTGAAGAAAATAGCTCCACCCTAAACTACCCTTTACATGGAAAATTTTTCGAAAATTTTGATTTTCTTGAAAATGGCTCTAACGATTTTGATTAAAATGTCATATGTTTGAGATATTTTTATGACAAATGAAATTTATATCTTGAATTTTCTGGCTATAGCCCCTGTAGTCGTATTTACTCTGGACGACTTTTGCATAACTAGTAAACCGTTAGAGATAGACCAAATTATACTCTACAAAAAATGTAGATCTTGCTAAAATACACAATTTATGTCGCAATAAATTTTCTTGTAGGGTGAACCATTTCGGAGATATTCCTTGTTATGTGTGTGAGTTTCGGAAAACTTGGAACTTTCGTGAAATGGGTCATCGTTGTTCATTTTTTTATATGTTACGTGTACAAAGAGAACGGAATCTCAAAGCTTTAAAAGATTTGACTATCGCACAAAGCCTACTGTATTCCAATATTCCCCTTGCACCTACAAGGAAATAAGCAATAAGATAATTTGTACAAATGTTTATTTTAACTAACACGAAGAAGATATAGGAATAAGAGTTTGTAAGAATGGTTAGTACAAGAGTAGAGAAAGTCATGTGAGTGCAACACATCAGATTTTTACACTTACGTTTCACTTGACAAATTTAGCAGCAGAGACTGTACTTGTACTTGTGTGCTTTTTTGGTCCTTTATTGTCTTATTCTTGATTTATCTGTTTCATGTTGGGACGTAAGAGCTCTGTTGCCAAAGCATTCAGAAATTCCAGCCGCTGATCCTTCCTTTGGCTATGTCCTTGTAAACAACCGAAACATTTAGGGCAAACAAAGTAAAGTTGTGCCTTTGCTGATGAGCGTCAATAGTTGTATACTTTGAAATATGGTTATTATAAGTTTGTCCATGAACAAGGATCAATCACTAGCAGAAGTAACCCTTACAACATTTCTCTTTGCATGTCCTGTTATAAAAATGGACAATAATAGTCCATATGATTGGAGCACTGAAATTGATTATTATGGACTGTCTCATTAGCTCCATTGTCATTGTCATAGTTATTTCAAGAAGTTATACTTTCCCTATTTCTAGAATAAATGTACAACTTTGATATTTTGTCACAATGGACATCTGAAAATTCTTTTTTTGTGGAATACTTCCTCACCAACACTTATTTACTTTTTTATTTTTTGAAAACACTGTCTCTTCTTTTGGAATAAAATCCCTATCTGATTCAAATTCTACTGCAGTATCAATTTCTGGCACGCCATTAGCCATATCTTGAAAAATCTTATGTGTTGCACTCACATGACTTTCTCTACTCTTGTACTAACCATTCTTACAAACTCTTATTCCTATATATTCTCCGTGTTAGTTAAGATAAAGATTTGTACAACGTATCTTATTGCTTATTTCCTTGTAGGTGCAAGGGGAATGTTAGAATACAGTAGGCTTTCTGCGATAGTCAAATGTTTTAAAGCTTTGAGATTCTGTTGCCTTTGTACACTTAACATTAAAAAAATGAACAACGATGACCCATTTCAAAAAAGTTCTAAGTTTTCCGAAACTCACACACTTAACAAGGAATATCTCCGAAATGGTTCACCCTACAAGAAAATTTATTGAGACATAAATTGTGTATTTTAGCAAGGTCTACATTTTTTGTATATTATGATTAGGTCTATCTCTAACGGTTTACCAGTTATGCAAAAGTCATCCAGAGTAAATACGACTACAGGGGCTATAGCCAGAAAATTAAAGATATACATTCCATTTGGCATAAAAATATCTCAAACATATGACATTTTAATCTAAACCGTTAGAGCCATTTTCAAGAAAATCAAAAATTTCCGAAAAATTGTCCATGTAAAGGGTAGTTTAGGTTGGGGCTATTTTCTTCAAAATCTTCATGTGGCATCCTTAAAAGACATTAAACTTAAATACCAACTTTGGTTTTTAACCGACTTTTGGTTTTTGAGTTATGCTGTCCACAGACACAAAGACAGACAGACAGACAGACAGACAGACAGACAGACACACACACACACACACACACACACACACACACACACCCACACACACACACACATACACGGACCTTTTTCTAAAAATGCTTTTTTTGGATTCAGGGGTCCTCAAAACATATAATTCTGGTGAAATCTCGACATCGAATTTTTGGGTGGAATACAATACTTCCCCTACTTACCAGTAGAGAAAGTAAAAATGGCAAGCATGACTATCTATCCTTAGGAATGATATTTTATTAGTAGAAGTAGCAAAAAGCCAAACCTGACACCAGATCAGCCCGTCTGCCCTTTCGCTGCTAATGACCTGTACAGCCGTTATCGACTTTCAGCTCGGCGTGTGCTAGTAACGTGTATACCTGTAGATGTTATGCGCGTTGCGCTAAGAAACTAAGGTATAACTCCTAGACAAAGATTTCTGGAGGCGATTTTAACACATTGTGTCCTCGTGCTATCTGCTGCAGTGAGAATAATGTGCCTGTTAGCATCATATCTATCTTGTGCTACTCCCTTGAATGAAATACGAGTATTTGAAGGTCTGCGCGATGCATTCGTTGCTGCCACATGAGCGATACAAGCTCCGTACAATGTGACGCAGGGAGTTGCTGGATTTTCAGGCTGCGTAAAACGGCTTCCTCAAGCAGTGCGAGACGCGCTTTAGGTGATGCTGGATTATTAGCCATTTTTTATGTATTACCGTCTGATCTTTCGGATTTCAGTGACAGTGAAAAGAATCAGGATTATGCTGAAGCAGTTTATGAAAGTGCAAGTGTTGATAGTAGTGACAGTGAAATTGGAGAATGTGATCTCAAGCAGCAAGGCGCATTGCAAAGAGAAGATACACTGATCCTTTGTTCCAGTGGCACAGGGCTGATTTCAGCCTACATTGGCACCAATTCAAGGGTCAAAATTCTGATATTTTGGCAAACACAAATGCTCACTGTATTATATTGGACGTGTTTTAATTATTTTTACTTTCTCTACTGCTAAGTAGGGAAGTATTGTATTCCACCGAAAAATTCCATTTCGAGATTTCACCGGAAATATATGTTTTGAGACCCCCAGAATCCAAAAAAAAAAAAAAAAAAAAGAAAAAAAAAAAAAGAAAAAAAAAGAAAAAAAAACGCAGTTTTAGAAAAAGGTCCGTGTGTGTGTCTGGACAGCATAACTCAAAAACCAAAAGTGGGTTAAAAACCAAAGTTGGTATTTAAGTTTAATGTCTTTGAAGGATGCGACACGAAGATTTTGAAGAAAATAGCCGCACCTTAAACTACCCATTACATGGAACATTTTTCGAAAATTTTGATTTCCTTGAAAATGGCTCTAACCATTTTGATTAAAATGTCGTCTGTTTGAGACATTTTTATGACAAATGAAATGTATATGCTGAATTTTCTGGCTATAGCCGCTGTAGTCGTATTTACTCTGACGACTTTTGCATAACTGGAAAACCGTTAGAGATACACCAAATCATACTATACAAAAATGTAGATCTTGCTAAAATTCACAATTTATGTCCAAATAAATTTTCTTCTAAAGTAAACCATTTCGGAGATATTCCTTGTTATGTGTGTGAGTTTCGGAAAACAACTTTCGTGAAATGGATAATCGTTCATTTCTCATATGTTAAATGTGCAAAGACAACAGAATCTCAAAGCTTTAAAAGATTTGACTATCGCACAATGCCTACTGTATTCTAAGATTCCCCTTGCACCTACAAGGAAATAAGCAATAAGATAATTTGTACAAATGTTTATCTTAACTAACACCAAGAAGATGTAGGAATAAGAGTGTGTAAGAATGGTTAGTACAAGAGTAGAGAAAGTCATGTGAGTGCAACACATCAGATTTTTTCCATTTCATATCTTGCAGCACATAGGAGATGAAAAAATAAATACTACATATTCCTGTGTCAGAAACTACAACCTTCCCAAAACTCTCGTTTGCAAGCTTGGAGTAATACTACCCCAGAGGAATTGTAGGTATTTTTTGAAATCACTATGTTCATGACCAGAGTGAAAAAGAATGCAATAAACGAGCAATGCTTCAAAAATCCTCTTACTGCAACATTTCAAATCTCGGACTATATTACCAGGGATAGATACTTTTTATTTATGAGACTATTGCATTTAAATGACAATGAGACTCAAGTACAGGGGGATGAGCTACATAAATTGAAACCAATAATTGACCATCTGAGGAGAGCTTTCAGAGAAGTGTTTATTCCTTTTGAAGACCTTTGTATGGATGAAAGTATTATGCTTTTCAAGGGCCGACTGTAATTTTTACAATATATCCCGTCTAAGAGACATAGGTTTGGTGTAAAGGTGTTTTTGCTTTGTGATTGTGAAACACATTGATTTCATTATATATACAGGGGCAAATATATTCTTCCTGGTTGTGAATTTGGTTTTGCAGGAGCAGTAGTACAAACACTGATGCAATGCTGCCTACACAAAGGTCACACTTTATGGCTAGATAATTGGTATTCCAGTCCTCTACTGTCCAATTGGCTACATCAAAATAAAACCAATACTTGTGGTACAGTAAGATAAAAACAGAAATGAGCGAGAAATTGAAAAAGGGACAAAGAGACTCGAGACGCACACAAAACATTTTAGTACGCAGATGGATGGACAGACGAGAGGTCTGTATGTTGACCACTCCACACAGATTCAATGAGACCGTCAGGAAAACTTGTTAAGAGAACACAAACACAGATAATGAAGCCCGACTGTCATGAATGTGTCAGTAAGGGTTTGAAATGGCATAAAAATTATTCTTCCACCTCTTAGATACTACTCTGCTAAATTCTCAGCAATATGCAAGGTAAAAGCAGGTCGGAATATTACTGTAGCTGATTTTTAGTTCTCTCTTATTCGAAACATTTTCCACCCTCAAAGCAAACAAAGAACGACGACCAACATCTGGTGAACAGCCCCTTAGACTAATTGAAAGACACTTCACTTCACCTGTTCCCCAACTGCAAAAAAAGCAAAGCCTGCTAGGAGGTGCCATGTATGTAACAATACGACTTTTGGACACCCCCTCAAAAAAGACAAGATAAATATTATATCGTTTTAACAATTTAACAATTTACCTGTCAGCAAAAAGTAAAGCAACGAAAGAAACTTATACTCCACACTGCACACGGAACACTTAGGTTTGTTCTAGATAAAGTTCTCTTTTACTCTCTAAATAAATACAAGTGAATATCTAGAAGTAAAAGCAAACTATATTAACGGTCCTACGAAATTTCCACCTTGCAAATAAGTTTGTTAATCATAGAACATAACTGAGTATCATATGAATAGAGCCCGCCTTGTCCAACGCAGAAATAGTCATTGGGTGTCTGTCGGGAGGAGTTGACACTTCTGAGTGTCGAAGGTTCAAACCTCGCCTCCTGCATGTTTGTTTTCTGAAATAGAAAATTAACCAGCGTCCTTGGTTCTCCAGAGCTTTTTATCAGGAATAAAGAATCGAGATAAGGCACGCTTGTAGAAATTGAGTTAATGGGCACATGGCAACATTATGTTGTGTAGTGCTTGGAAATAAAGATAATGGCAACGCTGCTGGGTGCAAAGTTTGGTTTCCGTTGAAGTAATCTATAACTGAGTGGCATTCTACTTAACACGTCATTAACTACTTTACTCACTGGGATCAAGTTCTTCTAACTACGCATTTTTGTGACCAGTAATACCCAATTTTCTTTCGTATAATATGTAACACACTAAATGTTTTTCTTTCGATACTTTGAGTCTTACTCTGAGATAGTACGACATTTGTGCCGTATTACTGCATAATGAAGTATAAATGAATATAGTCATGCTGAGTTATTAAATTTTGTAAAATCATTATTTTCGTTTCTTGTGTGTGAAATATTTTAGTTTCCGTGCATGAACAAGATATAATGATTTCTTATATCCATTGAAGCTAACTAAACATTAGCAGTTCATGACGGAAGTACATTATTTAACTTGGCAATAATCTTCAATATTTATAGACAGATACCTATGAATGCGGGTATTTAAGAGAAAATATTAGGTATTAATTTCTGGAAGAGTGATTGAGAGTTGAAGTACGTGTATGCCATGTTTCATCTATAACAATTGTAATAATATCTTCTAAAGTTCTCAGTTCTAAAATTTAAATCGTATTGCAGGAATATGATAATTAGGGCTCGGAATTTTAGGTAAATATATATTTTGTTTGCGTCCTAGTATGAACTTTAAACTGAGTTCAAAGTTCTGTATATTTACACTGGAGAAAATATTTTAACTTTTATTGCACATAAAATTGCATATTTTCTTATCTTTTTAATTAAATACATATTTTGGGATATTCATATAAATTATACAAAAATCGCATAAAGGAAACCTTTTTTAAAATAATTTTCACATAAATCACATAAAAGGAGCAGCTAGTTATTTTTCACAAGTCACCATCTACTTCTTTAATACTCAATTACACATGTTAGATGTCGCAATTTGTTATTCACTATCGGAAGAACTGATATGTCCGCTATAGTATCCCTTCACTTGGAACAAGATATAAAAATCCTAGTTACTCAAGCAACATGCGCCTGCAAGATAAGAACAGGTAATTTCTCCATTGAACCCGTTATCGCTTCACAATCCGGCTAGTAATACCCAATACTTGTTAAACTGTATAGTCAATTAGTCATTTGTGAATCCACGGAGATTATACGACTCTTGTAGTTGTATTGTGTTGGGAAATTACATATCGACAGTTTTGAGTTCACAATGTTCACAGTGGATTAAACATGTAGTGCAAGTGCAACAATACACTGCGAAATTTAGAATTCACTGTGCTAAGATATGACTTCGCAGACTTTCATGCATATCTTTGTTTTCTCTGTGATTTCATAAAGAAGGTGGAATCAGTAGGGATGTCTTTGGGAGAAGCAGTTCTAATAGCACACGATGTGGAGAGAAGGGAGAAAAACAGCCTGAAGGCCCTTTTTGATCCTGCAGCACAAAACTTTAAAAAGAAAATGCAAGGAAATTTTGGAAAATAATACTGGATTCAACACAGTCTCTAAAACTTCAAATGTGTTGGTTGGGCAAGATGAAGATATTGTTGATGTGAGAGTGAGTGACATTCCATATTATAATTATGCTAGACTTACTTTTTGTGACGTGGAGTAATCATTTTCGAAATTCATCACACTTCTTCGTGACAATCGTCAATCTTTCGGGATGAAAAATTTAACGAATTATGTGGTCGTATACTGCAACTCTACAGTATTTGAGATCCTTTCCAGGAATGATGTCTGGTGAGTACCACGTACATTCATGTTAGGTCAGTTATTCAGATCGTAACAAAATATTTTATTTGTTTTGGCACATATCTTTGGCATTTTTAGGACGTCAAAAATAAACATTTCCCAAACTTTTAGCACATTCCAGCCTACTCATCAGTAACTATTATCACGTAACTATTATCAATCATTGCAATACCTTTATATGAGGGGTGTCTCAAAAGTAAGTTACATTATTTTTAGAAAAAATAACAAAGTACTAAACACTTTTAAAAGGGGTATCTTCTGAAAGGTACATTCAGTAACTATTTTTCTACATAATCAATGCATTTTTGGTACCGTGATAACAGCATCTTTAATCCAGTGCCAAACCATTCTCCCCCCAAACTGGCCAGCCATCCTTGAACTTATTTTAACTCTTCGTCATTTACGAAGCGCCTTCCCTCGAGATGTTGCTGCAACTGCAGAAAAAATGGTAATCACTCGGTGCTAGGTCACGTGACTAAGGTGGATCACCAAAAACATTCCATCGAAACTGTACAAACAGGGTTTGGGTTTCACGAGCACCGTGCGGGCGAGCGTTATCGTGGAACAGAGAAACTGTTCTACTCGACTTTCCTCTCCTTTTGTTCTCAATCGTCCTTCTGAGTTTTCTCAGCACCTCAACAGTAGCGAGCAGCTGTCATCGTAGTCTCACGGGCAGGTAATCGATCAACAGTACTCCCTTCGAACCCCAGAATATCGCTCGTTGCCATAACTTTGCCTTGTTGTTAAGTCAACAATCTACGCTTTTTTCTTTCAGTACCAGCCCAAGTGCAAGCAGCAAAACCCGCGAGAATGGTTATGGTTGATACTGCTTATTCTTCTGCTACTCTCAGTTTGGCTTCTGGTTACACCGGTTCGCCCGCTTGTGTTACCATAATGACGTTTATAATTGATAATTTACTTATACGAAGATTCGCAGGAGGTTAGGTGTGGTCTTCTATGTATAAGTTTACATTAATTAGCAAGTAGTGGTAACACCATAGCACGAGAGCGTGCGTTCCCTTACGTTTCAGCTACATTGTGGCACTTCCGATGGGGCTAACAGTCCCACATAACCGTTTATAAGCATTAGGTATTTGCTTCCTACGAAAATCAAATTGTAATGTCAACAAACTACACCATTTTCTTTCAGTGCATAAAACTTTGTCATGCGAATGTCCTCTGACCTACAGTGGTACCTTAGATTAAACACGCCATCACAACTTGAGGTGTATGGTGTTCAACAATGCATTCACTCATGTTTGCTAATCACTACTTAAACAGTCACTCAAAGTCTATAAACTTTTCCTACCAGTTAAACTACGGCTAATATCGTGTAATATACGATCATATGAACAACCTTTAACCTCCAATAGGATTGCGATTAACTACGCGCTGTTACAAACTTACATGATGTTAATCAGAGCAGGAATCAATGAATATCGCTGTTCTTAACAAAATAAAATATTAGATGTAAGAAATAAATCTTCTTCTTACCTTCAACTGCTGCTTTATAGGCTGGGATCCGCAGTAAACGAAACTCCACAGGACGACAGGTAGCGGTATCCATAGTACATGTTCTGTGCTTAGTACCCAGCACCCAAGGTAGTAACAATGTTAACCGTAAGATGTCACGGCGTCCTCATCTCCGTTTAGTTTAAGTGATTATATGGTTTTACGTCTTCTTCTCTTTTGTTTCCTTTTTTCGAATACGTTTAATGAAGGTTCAGCCTTTACTGTATATTAGTAACTTTATGAATGTTATAAATATACAAATTGAAATGTGTGAAATTTTGAATCCATAGTGTGAAGCATTTTATGTCACTCAATTGATTGACTGCTTCTTACTACTTGTGCCTACAGCTGCTCACACATGAGTCTTAATCTCTGGGATCCGTGGTGGTTACAGAGAGCGACATTGTAGTTTTGTTAGAACACTTTATTTGTTTTATTTTTACACGTTTAAGCTTTGCTGAACAATTTTAAATAAAATAAAATATGCAGTCTAACGTAACCGTTGGAATGAACTGTCACCGTGTTGCTTACAGGTATATCTCCCTCGTAACGATGTCTCTCTCCTACTGTCCCTCAGTCATTATATGCTTTTAGCTTCCCAAACATCTATAATGGCCCTCACTTCATTAAGTGAAGAGTTTGCCCTCTGGCGAAACCCCTCGGGTTTCCGATACTTTCTAAAATACAATAGCAGGCTCCTTTTCTTTAAGTTGAAGACCTTGCCAAAACTAATTGTATCTCGTTTACCTTAATGTTTGGGACGTTCGCTAATGACCCTCGGTAGTGCCTTTCCCGACTGGCATCCCTTCACCTGTGGTACATATTCTTAACCCTTTGCTATTAATGGATTTTGTAACTTTGATATATTTTGTATATCATAAGCGCTATACAAAAAACTGCTACAAGTGTCGTGCATAGTTCTCTTAAATATCATAATTTGGGTGCACTTACGTCAGCAGGGAGTATAGCGAGGCTTGCGCGAAACTCAGGCTACGGCCCGATTGCGTCATCTTTGGAACAGCTGATCGAGGCGAATTGAGGCCAACGTGAATATGACTTTCCCGTTTGGAGGAAAAGCGTAAGGAAACGATATCCATTGAATTGTCACTCATTGAAAATAAAAACCGCAATAAAAATACCTTCACTATATTATAATACATTGCATAAATAATAAATCACATATAATAAAGATTAACTATCTAACCATGATAATAGCTGCTATTATTTTCAAATTTTAAATATGAGTCACGTGATTATTGCCAAGCTTAATTCCACTGAAACTGAATATTACATATAAATGGAACATTCCTTTCTCATTAGTATTTTGATTTTTAATTACCCATTGCGACTAACCAATATATTATTATAGCTAGTCAATCATATTAAAAGATTAATAATATTGATGTGTTGCTAACCCCGGAGAAGCTGGAAGACATTTTTCGATATCACTTGTATAAAATACTTACCAATGTATCCACTTAACATAATATTTATTAATGATGGAGTCTCTAAATTTTAACTTATTATCATCAGGGCATATACAGATATTTATGAACTATCTGAGCTACTTTGACTATTTTTAGTTGTTTTTTCAGTTTCAGTTTTGTTTATTGAGAGAAAGTTTGGCCTGGTACAGGTAAAAGGGCCCGACTTACAGGCTACAGTTAATATTAACTTACATTTATAAATATTTACAAAGTTTACAGTTTTTGTGTTTAACAAAAACCCATACCATGACCATCTTTAGGTCCCGAGAACAGTTTTTGGGTGTAGATTTATCCTTTAGATTAGCATCTCAGAAATTGAAGCAAAATGCTAACTAAACTCAGTCTATGAACATTTACCATGCTGCTTTGGTAAATTTGTACATAAACTAGCAATTATCAACGACTGCCTAAGCTGTTATACCTGTACTAATTGTAAAAGTGGAGAAAGAGTTGAGATATGATATTATAAAGTTAGGTTAGAGTTGCATAATGTTATTGATGGCAGGTGTAGATACTGCCTCTGATAACAGAGGCTAAATTTTGATAACAGAGGACTCTGCCATCCTGTTCATATAGGCACACATTAACCTAGGTATCGTTGCCTACAAAATATTATGTGTGAGTAGAGACATGGGACAAAATTTGACACAAGTATAATAGTTTTACCTTTTTGGTGAAGGTGGGAAAAATGTAAATGACCTAGCTTCTGTCTGTTTCCTAAATTTATTGACTAACTTGATAAATGTTAACATTGATTGCACTTAACTGTTACCAGAATGGTTTAACAATAACCCATACGGTGACCATCTTTAGGTCACCGAGAAGTGCTTTTGGGTGCTTTCAATGTCTGTTTCATATAATATATATACATATATACATACATATATAGACTGTCATAATAAGTTTTACATCCATACGCACTACAACGTCGACCCATATTGTTCAATTCTATACCCAAAACAGAAGTAGAATTACACACCTTTAATTACCGGTATCACCATGTTACAAAATAGGTTATGGATTGTTGAGTAAGATCACTGAAGAATTAACCATTTCTTGAGTCACTTAAAATTATACATTATAAATAAAAATAATCATGTTAATTTAATAGTTCAACTGTAGCAACTAAAACTTACGAAAACCAGGCGAAAAACAGTTCAATTACTCAAAAGAAACCGTTAAAAAGTTGAACGAAAACTATCTGTCATAGTTCTCGTAACACAACAAGAAAACTACTGAAAAATGAATTTTGTTTATTTTACATTATTTACAAATAAACACAATCACAGACACAGCGTATACCGCCACTAATTCACTTTCAATTAAACAAAACTAACACGTGTTCCCCCATAACATCTAACACTGGTAGCCATGTTTGTTGGACTGCCGTCGGTTCACCACAATCAGCTGATCCACCTGCATCAAGGGCTTCATATTATTACGTCGCCCTCGCGAGCACAGCTTAGTGGCAGAGCGCGCTGACTTTGGGTTGCATTTGGCGTTCGGCGTTCGCAGTTCGAATTTAGCAAGGGCTATGGTTCGATTCCTAGTACTTCCGCTTTTTTATTTCCTCAGATTTACTTTATATATATATGTATATTATTTGGCGTGCATTCGTTATGCCAGCTGGTGCAGACGCGTTGTGAATAAGACTCGAGCTCCCTCTAACTTTGGGACGAGCTTCCGTACCCAGAAGGTGAATTAAGTGTAACAAAAACTAATAATTAGGGCTCGGATTTTTAGGTAAAGGCATATTTTGTTTGCGTCCAAATATGAACTTGAAACTGAGTTTAGTGTTCTGGATATTTGCATTGGACCAAATATTTTAAGCTTTATTGCACATAAAGATGCATATTTTCTGATTTTTATGTAAATAAATATTTTGAGATATTCACATAAATTGCACAAAAGTCGCATAAAGGAAGCCTTTTAAATTAATATTCATATATTTACAGAAAATCACATAAAAGAAACAACAGCATTATCTTTTAACTAGTCACTATCCACTTTAATGCTCAATTACACATGCCAGAAGACGCAATTTGTTATTCATTATTGGAAGACTGATATGTCAGCTACAGTATCCTTTAGTTTGAAGAAAATATAAACATCCTGCTTTCTTTAACTACATGAGCTCGCAAGATAAGAACGGGAATTCCTTCACTGCCATGTGCTTGAAATAAATCAACAACTGTTATCGCTTCACAGCCCAGCTAGTATATACACTGATACTTGTTAAACTGTATAGTCAATTAGTCATTTGTGAATCCAAAAGTTTATACAACCTTCTAGTTGTGTTGGTAAACTACATATAGACAGTTTGGGTCCACATTGAATTAAACATGCCCGGAGTGAAAAGTAGCACAAGTTACCGTGTGCAACAATATGCTGCGAAATTTAAGGGTATTTTAAGTTGTGGTGGTATAGTCCTGTATTGTCAGTCATGTGGTAAAGCGATAACGGCAGACCAACGCTCACAAGTAATACAACATTTAAGTGGTAACAGACATAAGACAGCTATTTCACGCTTTACGAAAAAAAAAAATATCCTTTATGAATGATCCAGTGCCAAGTACTTCAGCAGGACCTTCCAAATTTTCAGTGTATTGTGAGAATTTGTGCAGAACATTAGTTTCAGTGGACATACCCATCTCGAAAGTGAACCAACCTCAGTTTAAAACATTCCTAACTAGATACACAAATATTGACACACCTGATGAATCAACTTTGCGAAAACATTACCTTCCCAAGCTCTTCGAAGGGACTGTGATGTATATGGGCAAAACTTGTGCTGTTGAAAAAGGATGGGGTAGATAAAACTGCAGATTCTACTGGCAGGAAAATTGGAAATGTTGTTATTGGGGTATTGAAGAATTAATCTGATATTTAAGTCATTTTTCTACTGAGCTGCCAAGACATGCCTGCCACAAACCATGTGACTGTTGACATATAATTTAATGAAGCAATACAAATACTGTGGCCAAATGTTGTACCATGTGACAATATTTCGTGACCAAGGAATGGTGAACTTTAATGATATAGTTGAGCTCGGTGCATATACTATTAAATCTCTTGGTTATTCCCGTCTAAAAGCTATTCTTCGCTTATGCCGCCACAAGGCTCATTGTGATAATCTTGAAACTTTGGGATTCCGAATAAGGCTGACCAGCACACGGCCTTGTATAATTTAAAAAAGCAAAGCACAGAATTCCACGATCACAGGCCCTTTTGATTGGCTCGCTTTGTTTTCTCCTATAACACGGCTTTCCTTGCTTTCCATGAGAGGATGCCGCTTCGTGTTGAGTTTTAGATCCTCCTTCTTGTTGTAATTGTTGAAATATATCTAAGCTTCAATAGCTTAGCAGTGTAGTCTGTCTTGGCAGTATGGTGGAATGTAAAGATGAAGTTCTGGAACTTAATGATGGTGTTCGCCAACCGCTTTAATGAAGTCTTTTGCAATCGCGGGCTTTTCCGTTTGGCTGAAGCAGCACCTTCTTTTGGCTCACTGAGCCTCTTGTTAACGCTGCACTGCGTAGTTCCAATGTAAACAGAACTGCAAGAACGAAGTTCGCTATCCACCGGCCGATGATAGAGACTATTGAGGATCTTAAGCTGAGCATATTAAATGGGTTAGTTATTTTGTGGGCTTAAAAGCCGTCTTGAAACTTCAATCCAATTGGTGACATTGTTGAAGTGGTGCAGGAAAACTGTACCCCGGTTTTTGGGTTGCTCTGGCTTCTGAGCAGTAGGTTGAGGCCTGGTGGAATGGTACGTTCTTTTTACTTCTCGGATAGGATAACCCGTGTTCTAGGTGACGGAATTCTTGATGCAACAAATATGGTCCGCAAATGCGAGAAGCGCGACTGACGAGTGCCTTGATCATGGTCCGTTTTTGTCTGGGATGATGAACAAATACTCAAACAGAGACTCCGGTCGCGCCACGGAAGATCTCCGCTGCAGATATGGAAGAAAAGTATGGGACGTCTATCTCCAGCGGACAGCGCCAAAACATCCCTTAAATAACTTCCAGTAATATTGTATTTACACTATAACATTTTATTTCCGAATAGCATGACACGGTGGCATATCAGGAAAAAAATTTAAAAGTGGAAGTAACTACTATTGGACTTATTCCACTAAAATTATATCCTTACCACCAATGAAAGGAGCCAACAAGCCTGCTTATATTCATTGTGTATACTTTTGTTGTCCTGTTTCGTTCTACCTCAGTTGTCCTGCCCCTCAATCGTCAAGCAACTTCTCTGCCATATCTGCATTGCGGAACTGCAGAATACTTTGGTGACTTGGACGGCTAGAGCGTAATAAGATTACACAAAGGCCATATTTTCCTCCCAGACATTCGACAACTACTCTTTTATATTCGTTTATATGATTTTGAGGCATTCTTAGGAAATATTAGGTGTCGAAATACAAAAACCTAGTGAGTGAACAAAATAATAATTGAATAATAACCCAATAATTTCTAAAATTTCCTTCTTCATCTAATTATAAGCATTTTTACTACAAAAATTAGATATGTTAGAATAACGTGACTTTATTTCATCATTACAATTTCGCGTATGTCATACTATTCATTTTAGAAGTGATTACTTCATCGACATTAATGCATTTTTGCCTAGAAATAATTTAGAATTAATTAACAAGTGATAAGTTACATACTGCATACTAAAGCAGTGCTTACAATTTGTACATCAAGATTATTTAGCAATAAATTCAAACGCAGTAGTCAGGTCTTGCGAGTGAAAGAGAAAAATCTGAAACAGTTCAAGCACTACTTTATCACTTCAGTATAATTTATTTTTATGTTTACAAATATATGCACAAAATTATCCCAGAAAACATAGTTTTAATAAGAGTTAGTTACCGTATTAGAGGCAGTGGCATCACGGAGGATTCCTACTGGGGCGGCTGACAGATGGAGTTTAACTCGCGGGTCGTAAATATAGTGCAAGAAAATAAAACCTTGCTACCGGAGTATTTATCGGCGTTAGAGAAATCACCGTCCGACGGAACTTGTCAAGTAGCTAGCCTTGGTCAGAAACTACAACATGAACAATTCCGCTTTAAGCTGGTATTCTTTCGCATAGTAATGCCTCACGTGGATTTCATGTTCATTTTGCAAGCAAGATGGCTCGGTGCTAAGAAAGTACAAAACTGAGTGTTTCGTTTCATATAAGTTTTCAGGAATATAAGAGCCTCTATATACCACAACGGCACCAAAGTCACGGTAGCGGGAACCTCGTAGAGCAAGTGCCGGAAGCACTATAAGAGAAGTTCGCGATCTTATTCAAGTCCTAAATTATCTAGAAGGAGATAATTGAATCCTTCGAGGTTTGAAGAATATTGAAGACTTTGTCCAAAGAGTGAACTTAATGTTGCTGTTTGTGTAGGCATACACTATATTGGAGAAACCAAGGTTAAGATGCAGGTGGATGGTGGAAGGTGGAGCTCTCGGTAACATTCCAGCGACCAGACTTCAGGAACATTGCTGGAACTGTAACATTACTCTAATTCATTTTGAACATCCATGTCTCTCTTAGACAACATAACTGAAAATATTAGTAACAGCATTCATCATAATCGCCGAGCCTGAAAGGTTTTTTTCATCCTCCGAGAGGATTAAGGCCTGGTCAGGGCCACTGCGGAATTTCCTTGCAATCCTCTCCATTAAGAAGATATGGTGCTCCACAGTTACTCAGCAGAAAGCAAAGACACATGGGCCTTATTTTTCGTCACTGAGTGAGTATTGCATTTAATTTTAGTTTCATATCTGTTTTTTATCTCTTTAGGTTTTTAATAATGTGGTAGGAATAACAGACTACTCACGCCAGTTTTACTCATATGCTCAAAAATTTAGTTCACAATAATGACTATAGTCTTTATCTTGTTCCTCTTCTTTTTCTGCAGCGCTAAATTCAAGTAGCGCAATAACGTCTTCAAATTCACATTCCTCTCTACCCTTGGAAATATTCCTTATTGGGAAATTCCGGTATTTAACACTACATATTAAAAGACAATATTAGTAATAGTAGTATAGTACCTATTTCAGCAAACAGTCTTATTGGACTATTGAAGTACTGGCACTCATATAATTATGAAATTACCCTAAGTGACAAAATGCCACAACTGCTAGATTATACAGACTTTAATGGAAATAATCGTTGCATGAATTTATAAGTTTGATGTAGATGTTAACTGGTATGGCTAGAATTTCCAATTTGTAGTTCTCATGTGAAAAACAGTATTCAGAATCTAAATTGCTCTACATCTGGTAGAGCGAGTTAGAGAAGATAGTCAGCGACCACTTGATGGGCTTTACTTGAGGAGCTTCCGAGCTTATCTCACGCGGAAGGACTACATTTTTGCACTTGGCGGATTAATACGGAATGCCATCAACCAATGAACGTTCGTAAAACTTTGGAATTGCTCTCTGTGGTAGGTATAGGTATGGCGAAACATTTGTATTCACCTAAAAAGTCCGTATCAAGGGTGTATGTGTGTGTGTGTGTGTGTGTGTGTGTGTGTGTGTGTGTGTGTGTGTGTGTGTGTACGCGCGTGTTCTATCCGTCAGTGTGTGTCTGAAGAAAAACTATAACTGAAAAATCAAAGGTCGGCTAAATACAAAACTATGTTTAGGGATATGTACTAATAGCTTACCTATGTAGTGCTAAAGAAGACGAAATAACTATTTTGACACTAGCAGCAATGACGAAATGTTTCCTATCCGATTACTTTTGGAAATATGGATGTGTTCAATCTAATTTCCTAAGGAAAGTAAAACCTTCAGTAAAATTGCGGACGTTTATTATCATACGAGTAATTATCGGAAATTTTGGTTTATGAAGCAAATTTATTATTTCACTTTAGGTCGTTAGATTATTATATTAGGAATGAAGTAATTTCGCTTTATGCTTTAAACAGAAGTAGACCCGGATTCCTATATAATCTACTACTGAAGTATTAGTTGTATGTCACTGGAGAGGTGATCACTATTATTTGTGAGCACAGAATTCAGTGAAAGAAGATAAGAGTCGCAATAAATGAGATTATTTTAGCAAAAGGAAATAACAGCACATTAGGGTGCTTCAGGCGCCCGGTGCTGTCTCCTGGGGAAGTTCGCAGCCCTCTGTCGCATCGAGAAGGGCAATTTGTTTTGGTGAAGAAGGGACCTCGCCCTACGCACTCACGTGACCAGAATCACTTTGCATCACGTCATCTTGTAACGTTGACATCTGAACCTCTCTTACATTTTGTACTCCTGAAACATACTTAATGACTTTCTGATGATAATGCATGCAGAAGATCACCCATCTCAACCGACACAATTCTAGCGTTTTTAAACAATGATCGATGTTTACATTTTCTAATGTTTAACATTGGCATGTCCTTTGTACTGATTATTATCAGTTCTCACTTCATATTCATGTACAGGACGTCTCAATGAAGAGATACATTTTCAACGTCAACAAGTCCTTATTTTGCTGGTCCCGTAGCTCAGTCAGTAGAGCACCATGCTGTACAAGGGATCCCAGGTTTGATTCCCGGCTAGGTTTATTTCCCATTCTCCCTACCGTGCGGAGGTATGAATGGGTGTGTGGATGTGCGTGTGAATTTGATATAATAAATCCAAAGTAATAGAAATCCAAATACAAAAACACCATTAAGCGAGTGAACACCGTTACTCTTGAGTAATTGTTCCAAGAGGTCAAAAGTCACCGATATGACCTTCGATGTTAAAGGTGGTATATAAATGGAACATTGAGAAAAAGCTCTTTATTTCATTTCTTACAGAATATTTTTCGTAATGACATTTCTGCTATAAATTTTTGAGAACCTGATAAGCAAATTGTGAAATAATTTTGGCAGTGAATTCTTTCTATAATTTAAGCTTTATAATTTATGTTCTAGCTGCAAACATATGCTTTCTATAGTTTAAGGTATGTAGAAACAGCTTGCTTAAACAATTATTTTATCAAACTATTTGAAGAAGAGTGTTAGAATTTCTTTTACACTTCATGTTACTTGCATGCCATTGTCACAGTTACGAATTCCTTTTATCGGGTTTCAGAATAAATTGTCAATTTGCACTTAAGAAATAATTTTAGATAAATATGGAAAATTTCACTCTCATTGCGTTGTCTTTCAAATATGCAGAAAGTTAGTCATTGGAGAAAATCTTAAGGAATTTCTAGAGCAAACTTTGCCGAGGAAAAATTATGTCATATTTCCTTTGAAACCTTTCAACGGATTGAATACATTGTATTTCCTCCAAAATATCTATGAATTTTACGTGACTCAGAAATTACGAGACAGCTGCCTAATTTGTGCGCAAAATATCAGATTGAAGATTCTAACTGTTCTGTATTGAAGTTCTGTGATTGCTTTATGAACAGGAGTGTGCTGGTATAGTTACCACGCATAATACCTATGTGCGTGCATCACCTAAATGGAACGTTTGCATGTATATGCATAAATATATTGGTTTATTCCAGTTAATTTAATACTTATAGAGCAGTAAACCGATCGTCTCCTTAACGCGGTGGTGGCGCTGGTGGTTACCAAGCGAATGACTAGGGTTTGATTCCCGGTACCGGCATGGGCATTTTCTCCCGCTGGGAGATCTGGTAAGGGTGCAATCAGTCTCGTTAGGTCCCTGATGGGCCAATTGAGATGTAGCGGCTTCAGGTTGTGAAGACTGCTTTACCGGTAGAGGGAGCAGCGGCTGGGAGGTAGGCTTTGGCCGGGAAAGGACTGCTGCGTAGTGGAGTACGTTAGAGAAGTAGACCTTTAAATGGTTTTGAAACTTATTATATTGTTAATAGTCGTGTAAAAATTGCACATAAGATTTCTTTTCCTGCAAAGCAAAGTACTGCCGATTTAAATCAGAGTCATTCAAATGGTTGTCACGTACGTAGATTATTGTTTACAAATAAAATAAAATAAAATAATTATGAGTTATCTTCACATGTCATTGTGTATCCACTATTCTTATAAGCTATTCTTACAAAGCTTATTCTCCAATCTGCTTTACGTGAATTGCAGAAATGGTTTGATTCTACATGCTATTGTAGTTACCGGGGAAATAGGCTTAAGTGGTAATTACGTTTTAAAAGCGTTTCTATATGATATGGCTTTAAAATCACATTCTCTTTGCATAACCACAAACAAAAACCGAATAACGACTTGGCAGCTGAAAAACGTCTGTTATTTGACAATTTAAACCAATTACAAATAATATGTCGGAAATGGCTGATGATACAACACATATTTGATACAAATTATGTATTTTATGAGATCTACATTTTTTCGTGCAGTGATTTTTATATATAGCTTGTGGTTTACAAGATATACAGAATTTGTTCAAATGAGATTCGAAACAGGTATATAGCTGAAATGTACACAAAACCTTATGGCCCCCAGTAAACCCACTGAAATATATAAATATAAACATTAATCTTAACCTAATATACAGATAAAGAAAGTAGAAATAGATATCGAAGTTTTAACACAAGGTTCCTTAGAAATAATTATAGAATATCCACAGGAAGAATGGCTTAATATATAACCATTCTATGCTTCGTGTGGTAAACTCCAAACTAACTTTGATAAAAATAAAATATTTTGTTGTTTAACGACGCCGTCAATTGCGAGAATCACGTCAACGTCGCCTTTGTATTGGAATTTCGTCCCACAAGAGTTCTTTTACATGCTAGTAAATCTACTGACAGGGAGCTGTCGTTTTAAGCACACTTAAAAATCATCGCTCTGGGCCGGACTTGAACCCGCGACCTTGGGATCAGTACGCCAGCATCTAGCCAACTGAGCCACCGGCCGACCCCAACCCTTCTGGTGAGATAGAAGCTGGGTGTCCCAAAAAACACCGACAACGCTTAGTATGTTGTGCGGGATGGCAAACTGACCGATTTTCAAACAGGAAACCCTGTCCGGAAATGCACGGTTTGGACGCTGGAGAGCGTCGAAGTTTAAGAACGAACGGTTGTCACAATTTGTTAACATTCGTTTTGGTATCTTAATACGGAAAGTATGCAACCCTTTAGCCATCTGTGGACTGGGATGAACGACCTGAGCATAAGAACATTCCAGATCGCCAAATCTGACACCTCTCGACTATTTTCTGTGAAGTTGTATGGCACTCCTGTAACGCTAGCGGAGGACCTTATGGCTTCAGTTCGGGAGCGACTGAAATTCTTCAAAGACAGCCCCGCGTATTGCGTCATGTGCATGAGGCTCAGCACCGCCGATATAGGCTCTGCAATGACGCGAGAGGTACACAGTTCAAGGCCCGTTTGTAAAGTAAAGTAGATAGCTCGATTGGGTTTATTGACGAAATGTGAAGGTACACTCAGCTCATACTTCGATGCGCTACAGCGTCCAAACCGCGCTTTTTCGGACAAGAGTTCCTATTTGAAAACCGACCAGTTTGCCGTCGCGCTCAACATACTAAGCTTTGTCGGTGTTTTTTGGGACACTCTGTATTTTGCTCTCTCCGAACTGCCTACCAGAATGAGCTAATTCCAAAAGGCTGTTATACTCTGAGATTCAAGCTCAGCAATCCAAGCAATAGCAAACTATAAGTGTCCTGCATCATCACTAATAATAGAGATTAAATATCTACTTAAAAACTGGAAGGAGGGGGAAAGGGAATTAAACTGCAATGATCCCATCTCATGTTGGACTAAAAAGCAATGAAGAAGCCGACAGTTGGGCAAAAAAGGAACAAAAATATTAAATAAAAAAAACATCTTATCCTTTGATTCGGAAAAACTAAAAATTAAATCCTCCTTCAGAATACAAAGATCTGAGTTCATCACCACACTGAACAGTGAAAGGAAATGGGCCAGCATCCACAGCAATAAAAGCTCTATAACAGAATTACCTCAAAATGAAACCGTTGCAACATTACAAAAAATAACAGATGATTGTCTTGCACACCATCTACGCCGAATAAAAATACTCTCCTCACCGAACTGCATGGTGTGTCAAGAAGACATCATTCAAAATTGGAAACATCCTAGTACATGCTCTGCTCTTCGACAATTTTGGGACAAGTCAAATGGACCATCGTGTTGGGAAGCCAGGAGGGTAATGACAATTGTTCAACAGCCTAAGCATTAGATTTAAGACAAAAAATTGTTCGGAGTGAGAAGACTACACAGACTATTTGCAGATTTAAGTTTCAATCTTGTTTTTCATCCAAATGTATTAAACATAATGTATTTTCACAAAAACCACTAAAAGTGTTTTCGAGAGAGTAAGATATTTGAAGCTTTTGTATATGAAAGCCAATTTGGTATGGAGGGAAGGTTGATATAAATATCTGTATCGCATCGTTGGAAGATCCGGAATATAAATATCAGGACTACTATTTGTCAGAAGCTTCATTATTCGCAACAAATCCTGCAACATTAAATCAATTGTTCACATATAATTTCGTATTAACATTTAGTGTTGCAGCAACAGTACAATTGATATTTACACTTAGTTCTGTAACTAGTGGCTATCAATGAACAAATTTGCTGTTCGTCTGAACACACACACACACACACACACACACACACACACACACACACACACACACACACACACACACACACATCGCACATGCGCACACACAGACATACACACGCTTACACTGACGCATAGTCACACTCACATACTCACACATATACAGGCACAGACACACACACATCGCATACTTACACACATATACACACAGACACAGACACATATTCTCACACACACACACACACACACACACACACACACACACACACAAAACACACACACACACACACACACACACACTCAAGAAGTTTTTTCGAGAAATGCTTAGTTTAGATTCACATGACCCCAAAGCATATGTTTCCGATGAAATATCGACATCTAATTGTTTGCGAAGTGCAATAATGCTTCATTTGCCTACCATCTACCTGACAGAGTAAGTCAAAACTGAATAGCCTATAAGAACAACTCAGGCACATAAATCTGCTAATCCTACGAATTGTCTCTATAGTGAATGTTTATCTGGGGAATCTGTGCCCTGGATGCAACAAATACGTATATTCAAAGGATTGTAGCGTATAAAGTGGACGAGTGATTCACACATACGTATAACATGCCGGAAGCTTCGTTTTAGTCCTCTCGGCAGCACTTCCGTTTATACAAGTGGGTCCAATTTCCTCTCCACGCCTTGAGAAGTTAAGTTGCCCATCCGCTTCCCGTTCCAATGGGAGAAGAAAAAACTTTGTTTCCACGTATAAAACACTTTGCAAGCTCCAAAATTGAATCTTTCTGGCAGGCTGACGGAGAGCCAAGAACCTGCAGTGCGAAAAAGGTGAGAAGTCAAGGTTAGGAAACGGTAGGAGACGCACAGGCAAATAAACAACCTGGAAAGTAAGAAAAGAAGCAAGTGTTCACGACATACAGTAGCACGAGCTATACTCTTAGAGTTTACGGTTAGGATAACGCGTAAATGTAAATGAATCTGTCACTCCAGAAAGGGGATCTGTCAAGAAAATTACGAAGAGTGCCATTAAGTTTTTGGTTTTCCCCTCGATCCAATTGAACATATGACGTCAATATTCAAAGCGACTGTGTGTCGCTAAAAGAGGGCTTACAAAAAAGAGAATGTCCCTAAAAAAGAGACAAGGAGTGAAGTAGTGCCAATGAGTGACTAAGTACTTTTGGCTAGCGAAGCAACATTTTCATTACCGTACGTCTATTGTAGTTTCTGAATATATTTACATTTATTACAGCTTCAGTTTTGTTTCTCGATTTACTTGCGCTTAATTGATGGGTATGATTAAAATAACCTTTTGATAATGATGGGTGATCTAACATAGTAATATATTTTCTCCTCATCCACAATTTTAACCAGTGAGAAAATAAGCAAGAATTACAAAGGTTTAGTGGCACAGCTGCACATTTTACCACACGTAGTTAGTATTTGACAATCTCCCATCGTATTAGGGAGATGCTGTACCTTATTCCTATGGATCACCTATTCTGAACTTCATAAAGCACTAAAACAAACTAAAACGGAAAAGCTATAGGTTCTGATGGAATTAACATGGAGTTATTAAGACATGGCTTAATTCTCTTGCATGTGATCCAAACACTATACTACTATACAAGAAGTTAATGAAGCACTGAAATAAACTACAGTAGAAAAGCTACAGGTTCTGGTGGAATTAACATGCAATTATTAAACTTCGCATTACCAAGGGGTAGGGTAATGCTGTAATTTTATAAATGTACTTTTTTAATTTTTTGATTAAAGCCAGGCAGTAAATAGATATTGTCGATCACTATTTCTCCTACTGAATTGCGTAATTGTTTCAAATTTTTCATTTTTGGTCTTTTTGAGAAACAATGAAATTTCAACGTGCTCATAAAGTACTGCCCCGTCAGTATAACTTGATTTATATAAAAATGAGAAAAGGAATAGTTAAACAATGTTAAGTATTGCCTTTATAAACATGACAAGATATAATGCCCCATTTTAAAATAAATTATTTAAAAAATTTCTCGAACATATTGTTACTAGTGGTGGTCATAAAGTATTTGCTCCCCCCCCCCCCTTGGTAATCTAAGTTAAATAATGCTTGGTAATGCTAGCGTTAAAACATGGGTGAATACCATGTGATCCAGTTACGTATTCATGAACTTGATGAAGCACTGAAACAAACCAAAATAAATGGGATTAATATAGTAATTATTAAAACATCGCTAAATTCTCTTGCATGCGATCTAATTGCTACACAAAAACCCGATGAAGCAATGAAATAAACCAAAATTGAAGAACTGCAGAAGCTGATGAGATTAACATCAAATTGTTAAAACATGGAGAAATTCTCTTGTACTTTTGACATTTACGTTAATAAATCAGTGTTAGAGTACTTGTAAAATACCTGAAACATTGACAGCAGCATAAATAACATCTCTTTTTAAGGAATCGAAATAATAGTGACAACTACAGAAGGATTAATGTCTTAACCACAACAGATCATATTTCTGCTACAATTATAAACAAAAGGTGTGGAGTTATTTCAGAAGCATTGCCGCATGAGGAACACAATGACTATAGAAGTGAAAGTTATATTCAGCAGTTGTTTGAAAAACGAAGAAAGCATAACTTCCAAACACAGGTGGATTTTGTCGATTTTGCTAAAGCATTCGATCAAGTAAATAGGCAACTACTATGGGCAACTATGAAGAAAACCAGTTATCTGCAGTATTTGACAAGTAGGGTGAAGAGCTTATATTGGAACTCTGCGATAATAATAGATGAAGCTATAAATAAAGCTCAAAGTATTTTATGAAACAGAGATGTTAGACAAGGATGTTCAATGTCATCTACGTTATTTTATATTTAAAATTAATGATACAATAAGAAAATGGACAAATTTAGTATGTTGCATGCATGAAAATAACTGAGAATACAATTGCAAATATTTCGTTATATGTTGACGATGTGCTCCTCATTCAAAATAATAAAGATGATGTACATAAATATTTATGTTATTTAAGCAATATTTATAAAGTACGTCATTTTAAGACACCAGCTTTCTGGTGAAAGTCAAAATTATGTTCAAAGATCAATTTGGAAAAAAAAATTCTAGAGAAATTTAAAGACTTTGATAACCTGGTTTACGATTTTAATATATACAATGAATCTGAAGGATGCTACACCTGGGATTCTAAAGAACAAAACAAGAAAAGACACTATAATTAAATGTTATAAAACAATCGGTATTGGCCTTTCCTATGGATCAAAAGCATGGGCAAATACAAAATAATCTCAGAACAACGTGCCATAATGATTTTTAAGAAGAGCGAAGGAATATGGTAGGACTGGTTGGTTTCAAAATTAAGAAATTAGGAAACAATTACAGAGTTTTAACAGAAATGTAAGAGTAAAAGAACATCGCGATAAACGGTTCCATGGCGCGAAAGATACCGGACTCCCCAAAATTACATTTAACTATAAAGCAATGGGATACAAGATTCAGAACGACTAAAAGGACAATGGAAAGAGAATTTTTAAAGGCAGAATAAGCGGCACCTACTCCGTGCAGTGAAGAAGAAGAATGACAAAGAATAAGCATATTCTTTAATTCTACGGGAATGATAAACACTGATGTTTATTAAATGCTAGTTTTCCTGGAATTCAGCACTTGTTCCCATAAATATATATGGCATTCTAGTTACCACTTATAAGTTAATTACACCGGCCTACGAAGATTTTGTGGCACGGCTTACTTTTTTCATCATAATGATCTATTTGGATTCTCCGATTTCGAAAATAATGTTTTTGTACATCACATACTTACAGATTTTGAACAGTGCTGCTTCAACACAATAGTGAAAGTTCGGTACGTAGTATTAATATCACTGCATATTCGACTTACAGCATGGTTGATTAAAACATGCAAACATGCCAAATCATATGACGTCATATCTCACCAACATCTATCTCTGTAATACAGGTAACGCTGGAATCTGCAATCCAGTTTTAAACTTCTTCTCAGGTTGAAACCGTGCTGTGTTGCGAAAAGCTTGACAAGCTCAAGTGGTATATCTAGGAGGGGCTGTGTGAACAATACTAACAATTTCTGTTATGTCTGTGGATGTTAAGAGATAAAGCAACAGAAAAGAAACATTACCGCATTTATCAAGAGTTTATATCTGGCCTATTTTAAAATGAAATAAGGAAATAAGTTGTGTGGAAAATCTAAGACGAATGGAACAAGGGAGTTCGTTCATCTATATCCTTTAGTGTTCCTGTGGTATGGCGTGAACAACAAAATCATATTAATGACTGTTACTTTTGTCTGTGTAATATATCTGAATTCAATGCGAAAAACAAGGCAGGTGTTATATATCCAAACTTGCCATCAGCAATTAGGTCTGTTCCTCATGGACCTGATGTTCCTGTTCCACCACCATATTGCCAGAAAGTAGTAGAGTGTAGAAGATGAAATAAGTTGGTTCCCAGAGTTAGAAGATAACAATCCAAAACCATTGAATCACTCACAATTAAATGATTTGATATACGTGATTTGGGTTTTACCAAAGACAATCTTTTAGCATCTGGCACAACTTAGTAGTGCTACAGACTTCGAGAAAAAGAGAACTAGTGTATTGTTGTGGTAAGCCAAACTTGATAATTCGTCTTGGAACAGCTTACGAAGCAAACGATTGGAGTCTGTTTAAATACTCGAGTAAGGGAAGTCTGAAAGATGTTCTCCTCCACATCAATATGTTTGCTTCGTTTTTAATAGTTCACTCTACATTCCATAAAGGAACATACCAAACTTTGTATACTATCCTGGAAGAGTTAAATATAATGAACACAAGTGGTTCGTGTGCTGCGATCTAAAGGTGTGCGGTAGTTTATTGGGCCAATAAGCAGAGTACACAACATTTCCGTACTTTTGTGAGAATGGAACTCTGGAGCCACAGAAAGACACTGGGGTGAAACTAATTGGCCAAAGACAAAATATTTAGTGCCAGGGACAGAAAATGTAATAAATTGCCCGCTGAACGACTGACACGACATTTTGCTACCCCGTTGCATATCAAATTAGGAATAATGAAGCAATTTGTCAAAGCTTTGGACAAAGGTGGTTGTTGCTTACAATATCTGATTCGGAAATTTCCAATGTTGTCTGAGTAAAAAGTGAAAGAAAGCATTTTTAATGCCCCACAGATTCGTAGACTGATGGACGTTCATTTTAGAAATATCATTAGAGCCAGAGGTTCAATCTTGGGGCTCATTCAATGAAGTTATAAACAGGTTTTTGGGTAATGTTAAAGATGATCAATATGAACATACTGTTAAAACAATACTCAAAGAGATAAGGGCACTCGGATGCAATATGAACTTAAAATTGGATTTTCTGCATTCGCCAGGACCACAAACGCAAGTGAACTCAGCGTTCGTTTTTAACAAAGCGTAGGAGAAAATAACATCATAAAGTATGTTTGAAATTTTCCAGTTCAGTGTGAACTGTTGCATCTGTGGAACTGAGATTGTTTCTTTGTTTGAATGATTTCACTCATTTTAAATTGTGCACAAAAACCATAAGGAAGCTCTAATATTACACATTCCCTTCCTGCATGACAAAAAAAAAAAAAAAAAAAAAAAAAAAAAAGAAGAAGAAGAAGAAGAAGAAGGCGGCACGTGGTACGAAAAAATGGAAAGCAGATTTGAATTCAGCGTACCAAAATCAGGTTTAGAGAGCTAATAAACCGCAGAAAAGTTTAAATTGGCAGGCCGGTGTTGTTAATATAAGCTCATGAGTTTCGAATAAGTATGTTACTTCGTTACAAGAATTTGTAAGTTTTTGTAGGATAAACCCAATTACTGTTGTTCAACTAAAATACTCGTATTCTTATTGATAAATCCTTTCAACATCGTAAACGGTATTATTCACATATTTTGCACGGTCACCGACTTTCTACTATCTTCTATTGGTATTCATGTGTTGGCAAACAAAGCAACTTGCCACGGTACTCAGAATTTCAGCTGAAAGCTTTGTTTCCAAACACAGAATTCACTTAACTGTTGACTTTTAAGTTTACCCGTCCTGACAATTTTGGAAACATTTTTGTATTCTAACGTGTGTCTAGTGCAAAAAACAATGAGACAGTTCTTAAGTTTTGTGACTATTCCTGATTCACCATAATTTTTCCCCATTCTATATGGAAACCCCTGTCTAGCAATATTGAACGCTTTTAAAAGTGAACTTTGTGTATACTAGCTGTAAGCAGGATCTATTTCTAATATGGTCAGAATGGGCTTCTCTTGGCTATTCTTCTATCCACGGTCCAATTAATCAGCTCCGTTTATCCGGTTGGCCAAACCGGACGACGCTGCGAGCATAATGCTCTTTTTCAGTGGATGCAGACCCGCTCTGGCATTAGCACAACGACTAACAGCGAATGAAATGTTTCAGATTACAAAATATTTGAATTCTTCTGAGAACAGCTGTGATTTCTCCCTTTTCGGAAATAATTTATTCCTCCAACGTCTGAAGAGATTTAGTGATTGTTCTCTAAAAGCTTCTAGTAGGATCTTTTCTTATCTCCCTTGTTATTGGGTACAAACTGCTTTCTTTATCACTTGTACGAGTATATAATGCTATTCAGTCCATTGCCTCTGAAGCCTTTCTTGGCTTCAATTTTTTCCCCTGAGTCGTTACCTTTATCGATCCTCTTAATTTTTTCTCCTCATTTATGAAATGCGGCATCTGCGCTCCATTCTTTTTTCATAAAGAAACGAAAAAATTATAATGTGTCAACCAGATTGGACGCCAAGCTTTATGTATTGTAAAGCTGATACTACAATTATAATAATGGCTTCTATGGAATGAGGAAATAAAAGTACACCAAGGGAAACAAGGAGAATGAAAGATAGTAAAAAGGAATTGTGTCGAAATGGAGAATATTTTAAATCATCAAGAAATACATGGGTAACTCAAATTGATTTCCTTATGTGGCCCGGTGCCATTCCATTATACTCTCGCAGCAACAAAAGTCCTTTTCGCTTAATAGATTGTTTGAATTTGTCGGAGAAAATGTGTTCAAATATTCAAAAGTGGCTTGCAAGGACTTCTCATTATTCACGCCAAGTTGAGTTTCCCTTTCGGTTCTGTAATATTGAACAGGTCGGCATGAAAGGACCATCTAGGCCTGTTTTCGTCCCGTTTTCTTAACCCGGGGTCCCCTGACAAATCCCCACCTTTTGAAAAAGAAAATTGAAAAGAGCTAGGTAAGCTAAATAAGGAAAAGATGGAAATACTACATGGCCAAAGAGAAAATACGGAGAGGAATGAAAAGAAAAAAATAAAGTAAACGCGATTTTCCCCGTAGAGGTTATAGTTCAAACAACATGCAAAAGAGAAGCGAAAACCCAGGGTATTAGAGGTTTAAGGCTTTAAAGCGGTCCTGACTCTCCCGTATACATATCAAGTAAAGTCTCCAGGGAACCATGACCTACATTTCTTGAATGGTCCTGTACAGAATAACTTCGATACAGACCTTATTTACTCCATAACATGCACATGTAACAAAATAATATTTAAACCTTACAGCAAAGTAAAGAACTTCAAGGAAACCTTCTGTGAAGAATCTAGATCATACATTAAACCTGTTTCATTTTTGTTCTTCGTCCACTAAGGTAGTGGTTCTGCTGACTTTGTTTAGGGGTGTCATACTTATGATCAGGGTTCGAATTTTGAAGACATAAAATACTTGAAAAATTACCTATAAAGTTACTCTTAAGATTTAAACAAATTACAACAATTACAAAACATGCCTAAAATTAAGATTTATTTATTTATTTGATTTAAATTATTGTACTATCATTATACATCAATTTAAGGGCAGCTATAACAACTAGACGAGCTGAAAAATGTTATGTTGCATTCTCATTACTTTCTCTGCTCACTCTTCTGCGGAATAGGTATATATAAAAAGTTTATTCTTCTATCTACTGCTTGTGAATACAAATAAATCTTCATTACTCATTTTAACATGGCAGGGCTATAAGAAGAATACAGCAAGCAAAATCTTTTCAACGCTGCAAACTATTTGATGGCTTTGAAATTATGTTCGCTTTGAACGAACACGAAAAATAAAGTAAGGAAAAACGAACAAATATCATGGGCTACTTCACAGGAATCGTCTCATTAGCGCGGTGGTAGCACTGCTGCTTATGAATCAGGGAATACGGGTTCGACTCCTGGTACTGGCCTGGGAATTTTCTCACCCTGAGAGACCTGGTCCGCATTGCGATCAGCCTCGTTAGGTCCCTGAGCGGCCAAGTGAAGAACTACTTGATTGAAAAGTAGCGGCCCCTGATTACGAAGACCGCGTAACCGGCCGGAAGCGACCGGAGCACTGACCACGTCCTGTCTCCTGTACTGCACCCCACTCATGACGCCTGTAGTGGACAAATGTGGATGACACAACGGTCGGACGGTAGTCCTTAACCCGTATGGGCTGTTATGCCACAGGGTTACCTTACGCTCAGGCCCGAATTTGGGAACTCTGACGCCCTTGGGCAGAAAAACATTTGCTACAACCCCCCCCCCCCCCGACTTGCAATACATATATTACTTAAATTTTCACAACATAGAGAATGGTTTCACTAGTTTGTATACTTAAGTATGAGTGCCAAACAGCATATTAGATGTCAAAACATACACTGTTTAAATAACAGAGGCTTCCTCCTTGCCCTGTCATTTGCAAACAAGTTTGAGTTCGTTATAGTCCATTTTCACTGTTAAGACAGATTCAGTTGTAAGAACAATAAGATAAGTTAGACGATCCTTCACATGCAATGTTCTTAAATAACTATTTATGCGTCTTAGAGCAGAAAATGATTTCTCAGTTGAGCAGTTGGAAGCAGGAGTGCTCAAGTATATTTGTAGAGCTATGTTCAAGTTTGGGTAAACACTCTAGACTAGACAACCTTACAGCTGTGTAGGAGAGTGCGTCGCATTTTCATTCTTTTCTATGTAGCTTTTGAAGTGTAAGCATTCAAGTACAAATGCTGAATCTTCAAGATCCGAACTGTAGACTTTCTGACGTCTGGATGATGCTTCCTGAATGTCAAGTGGACTAAGCATCTTCAGATTTGTCAAAAACATAAATGATTCACTGAATTCCTTGTAGGAAGAAACTCTGTTGTTCAGTTCTTCAATCAATTTATCCAGAAGCAAAAGGAACTTGATGTTTTATGTCTGCTTTTTTTTTGGGTGCAGCTTTCCAGTAATTTTGCCACCCCCTAAAATGTGCCGCCCTGGGCAGTTGCCCGGTTTGCCCTTACGTAAATACGGCCCTGCTTACGCTAGTCACAGAACTTCCTCTACCCTCTATCCTTTATTATTTGGTATAGAAACTATTCTTACCTCAGTTTATTTTTCCAACAACTTAATTCAGTTGTGATAAGTCACTACAGAAATAGCCACATTAAACGTTTCGTTATAGATTCAAAGGGAATGAGGACAATCAAATGTTTAAAACTGGACACTAAATGCTGGCCTTGAAACTACATACTTATTGCACGCAGTTGCGAGAAATAACCTACGTCTAGTGGATTTAAAAGAGAGAGAAGCTATTAAACAATTTAAATCATTAATACCGGATATTTCGGAAATGACTTATGGCATACAAAATGTTGTTTAGAATAAACTGAGTGGTTTAAAGAGATGCACACATTCGTGCAGTATGTTTTGGTCTATCCTTATCATTTACCAGTTACAGAAGATTATACAAAATTACTTCCGAATGAAGAGAATTTTACAGGCTATTCCAAGAAAATTAGAACTCTATGGTTTACTTGTCATACACATATTTTTAATAACTTTATGTCATTCTAAACAAAATCGTTGGAACCATTTTTGAGAAAATATAAAATTCCGACAACTCTTCCATGTAAAGGGCAGTTTGAGCCAGGAGTATTCTCTGCCAAGAAGGACCAAAAAAAAAAAAAAAAAAAAAAACATAAACACATCTCGTAGTGCATCTTTGAAAAATAGGTACCTAGAATGCCAGGTTTGGTATTTAAGTAACCGAGATAATTTAGAAAATGAATTAAAATACTTGTACTGTTCTTGTTCGAAGAATCTGAAGATAAAATTATAAAGGAACTTGTTTTCGATTCTATACAGAACTAATTGGGATTGAGAGACCTCGATACGACCCAAGCATAAAAACATTAGGAACCTGAGTGTACGCACTCATTAATATGAAAAATGGAACACTTGACCTTTCTCATGTCTTGGGACATGAATTCATAATAGTGATAATTTTACTTTTTTTCCTGACAACATTCACTGCTTCATACGCAAACTATGAAGTAGGAATCTTAATTTTTTCCCAAGAATGCGAGTTAAGTATATACGAAGTCACTCTTATTTCTCAGCAAAATAGTGAAATTTCCCATTTTTTAAAATTTACACCCCCGTATAATGTCAGTGATACCAACATATTTATACCAGTAACCCACTACAACCGACATTGGCGCATGCAGATAACACTTCGTGCGTTAAAACAGTTCCCAAACTCCACAGCGCAATTCTAGTCATAGAGACAGCAGTGGCGTATTCTGCCTCTTAGGGAAGACCTGAGGTGAGAGGCAGTTGAACTAGCGTGTTTAGTCCCTGATAATAAACAATAACAGAATAAACAACAAAAATGGTCCTACTAACTTACAGGATCTATATTTTCCAGGGAATAAACTCAGTCCTGTATTTGCTGCTATTGTCTAAAATTACGGTTTAGAGATTGCAAAGGGCAAGCAGGAGGGCACGTAATGTTTCATTGAGATTTTTTCATTTGTAATTAATTTTATTGCTGTATTTCTTCTTCTTCTTCTTCTTCTTCTTCTTCTTCTTCTTCTTCTTCTTCTTCTTGTTATTATTATTATTATTATTATTATTATTATTATTATTATTATTATTATTATTATTATTATTATTATTATTATTATTATTATTATTATTATTATTATTATTATTATTATTATTATTATTATTATTATTATTATTATTATTATTATTATTATTATTATTATTATTATTATTATTATTATTATTATTATTATTATTATTATTATTATTATTATTATTATTATTATTATTATTATTATTATTATTATTATTATTATTATTATTATTATTACTTTCTCTACTGCTAAGTAGGGGAAGTATTGTATTCCACCCAAAAATTCGATGTCGAGATTTCACCGGAAATATATGTTTTGAGACCCCCTGAATCCATTTTTAGAAAAAGGTCCGTGTGTGTGTCTGTGTGTCAGTCTGTGTGTCAGTCTGTGTGTCAGTCTGTGGACAGCATAACTCAAAAACGAAAAGTCGGTTAAAAGTCAAAGTTGGTATTTAAGTTTAATATCCTTCAAGGACGCGACACGAAGATCTTGAAGACAATAGCCCCACTCTAAACTACCCTTTACATGGAAAATTGTTCCAAAAATTTTGAATTTCTTGAAAATGGCTCTAACGATTTTGATTAAAATGTCATATGTTTGAGATATTTTTATGACAAATGAAATGTATATCTTGAATTTTCTGGCTATAGCCCCTGTAGTCGTATTTACTCTGGACGACTTTTGCATAACTGGTAAACCGTTAGACATAGAACAAATCGTACATTACAAAAAATGTAGATCTTGCTAAAATACACAACTCATGTCTCAATAAATTTTCTTGTAGGGTGAACCATTTCGGAGATATTCCTTGTTATGTGCGTGAGTTTCGGAAAAGAACTTTTGTGAAATGGGTCATCGTTGTTCATTTTTTATATGTTAACTGTGCAAAGAAAACAGAATCTCAAAGCTTTAAACATTTGACTATCGCACAAAGCCTACTGTATTCTAATATTCCCCTTGCACCTACAAGGAAATAAGCAATAAGATAATTTGTACAAATGTTTGTCTTAGCTAACACGAAGAACATATAGGAATAAGAGTTTGTAAGAATGGTTAGTACAAGAGTAGAGAAAGTCATGGAGTGCAACACATCAGATTTTTTATATGTTAATCGTGCAAAGGGAACAGAATCTCAAAGCTTAAAAAGATTTGACTGTCGCACAAAGCCTACTGTATTCTAATATTCCCCTTGCACCTACAAGGATATAAGCAATAAGATAATTTGTACGAATGTTTATCTTAGCTAACATGGTAGATACAGGAATAAGAGTTTGTTAGAATGGTTAGTACAAGAGTAGAGAGAGTCATATGATTGCAACATATCAGATTTTTTTAGATGCTAAGTGTGCAAAGAGAACAGAATTTCAAAGCTTTAGAAGATTTGACTATCGCAGAAAGACTACTGTATTCCTATATTCCCCTTGTACCTACAAGGAAATCAATAAAATAATTTGTGCAAATATTTATCTCAGCTAACCTGAAGAAGATATAGGAATAAGAGTTTGGAAGAATGGTTAATACAAGAGTAGAGAGAGTCATCTGAGAGCAACACCTTTTTGTCAGAGATTTAAATACAAATTTTAATATAGGATTTGATATTGATTTTTAGATACACATTTTGATGTTCGTTTTTACATTCTCTACTACGAATAGTGAATTAGAGGAAATATTGTATTCCACCGTAAAACACCTTGTCGAGATTTCATGGAAAATAACAGCACAACGTTCGATGTTGAACTCTCTGTGTCGTACCTCCGAGTTCGAAATTTTGAAGCCGAAATTCGTTGTCGAGCTACCGATGTCGAACCTTCTATGCCCAATTTTCGATGCCGAAGTACCTATCTCGAACCCGAATGTCGAACCTACCACGTGGAATTTTTTATGTCGAATTTTTATGTCGAATTTTTGATGTCCAATTCTTAATGTCGAATTTTTATGTCGAATTTTTGATGTTGAGTTTTAGATGTCTAGTTTTTGACTTCGAGTTTTTGATGCCGAATTTTTTATCTCGAATTTTAGATGTCAATTTGTTTAAGTTGAATATTCAACATCGAATTTTTTATGTTGAATTTTCGATGTAGGATTTACCTATCTCGAACACAGATATCAGGCTTACCATGTCGAATTTTCGATGTCGAATTTCGATGGCTACTACCCATCTTGAACCCAAATGTCGAGCCTACCATGTCGAAATTTCAATCTGGAATTATCGCTGACGAATTTTCGATGATGAATTTTCGGTGTCGAATTCTTGATGTCGAATTTTCGATGTTGTATACTTATCTCGAACGCAGATGTCGAGCCATCGATGTCTAATTTTCGATGTAAGGTACTTATCTGGAACGCAGATGTGGAGCCGACGACGTTAAATTTTCGATGTCGAATTTCCGATATCGAATTTTCGATGTCCCAATTTTCGGTGTCGAATTTTTGATGTCGCGGTACTTATCTCGAACGCAGGTGTTGAACCGTCGACGTTGAATTTTCGATGTCGAATTTTCTATGTCGGATTACTTATCTCGAACGCAGATGTCGATTAACGATATCGATTTTTCGATGTCCAATTTTCGATGTCGGGGTACTTATCTCGAACTCAGATGTCAAGCCGTCGACGTTGAGTTTTCTGTAGTATTTTGGATGTCAAATTTTCGATGTCGAATTTTCGATACCAAATGTTCGATGACGAATTTTTTTTGTCGAATTTTCGATGTCGGGGTACTTATATCGAACCCAGATGTCCATCCTACCGCGTCGAATTTTCGATGTCGAATTGTGGCGAATTTTCGGTGTCGGCTACCTATCTCGAACCCAGATGTTGAGTCTACCACATCGAATTTCCTATGTCGAATTTTAGTAGTAGAATTTTTGTTGTCAAATTATCGATGTCGAAATTTCGATGTATGGGTACTTATCTCGAACACAGATGTCGAGCCTACTACGTGAAATTTTTGATGTCGAGACTACGATGTCGAATTTACGATGTCGAATTTTCGATTACGAACTTTGAGGGTCGAATTTTCGACGCCGGGTTACTTATCACAAACGCAATTGTGGAGCCGTCGACTATGAACTTTCGATGTCGAATATTTTGATGTCGATTATTCTGTCGGTGTACTTATCTCGAACGCAATGCCGAGTCAACGACGTTGAATTTTCGATGTTGAATTTCCGATATTGAATTTTGGATGTCCAATTCTCGATGTCGAATTTTTTTTGTGAATTTTTTGTGGTCAAATTTTCGATGCCAAATTTTTCATATAGGGGTACTTATCTCGAACACAGATGTCCAGCCTACCACAAGGAATTTTCAATGTCGAATTTTTTATGTCGAATTTATGATGTCGAATTTTCGATCTCGGTGAACTTATGTGGAACGCAGATATTGAATGTAAGATATAGAATTTTCATAGTCAAATTTTCTATGTCGGAGTACTTATCTCGAACGCAGATTTCCAGTCATCGATGTGTAGCCATCGATGTCGAATTTTCGATGTCGGGGTAATTATCTCAAACTCAGATGTCGAGCCGTCGACGTTGAATTTTCTGTGGAATTTTCGATGTCAAATTTTCGTTGAATTTCGATGTTGAATTTCCGATGTCGTACTTTCGATGTCGGTGTACTTATCTCGAACGCAGTTGTCGAATTTTCGATGTCAAATTTTTTG
Organism: Tenodera sinensis; assembly: GCA_030765045.1. Classification (NCBI taxonomy): domain Eukaryota; kingdom Metazoa; phylum Arthropoda; class Insecta; order Mantodea; family Mantidae; genus Tenodera; species Tenodera sinensis. Next base: position 795,630 of record JAUKNM010000059.1, on the reverse strand, counting down.
TTTCGAATTTTGGATGTCGGTGTATTTATCTCGAACGCAGATTTCGAGCCATCAATGTCGAGCCATCGAGGTCGAATTTTCGATGTCGAATTTTCGTAGTCGGTGTACTTATCTCGAACGCAGATGTCGAGCCGATGACGTTGATTTTTCGATGTCGAATTTTCGATGTCGGGGCTCTTATCTCGAAGGCAGATTGCGAGCCGTCAACGTTGAATTTTCGATGTCAGGCTCCCTATCTCGAACTCAGGTTTCGAGCCTACCACGTTGAATTTTTGATGTCGAATTGAGGCAAATTTTCGATGTCGGGTACCTATCTTGAAACCAGATGTGGAGCCTACCACGTCCAAGTTTCGATCTCGAATTTTTGATGTCTGGTACCTATCTCGAATCCAGATGTTAAGCATACAACAACGAATTTTCGATGTCGACCTCCCGATGTCTAACATCCCCCGTGGAGCGTCCATGCCGAACTTGCATTGTGAAACTTAATTACTATGCTGAACACTCGAGGATTTCTAATACCCGATGTCGAATCCTGGATGTTGTGCTTTCGAAGTCGTGTTTGCGATGTCGAATTTTCACTTTTTGGTGATTTTGAATTTCTCTACTGGTAAGTAGAGGGAGTATTGTTTTCCAACCAAAACTTCGAAATCGATATTTTACTGGAAATGTTCTGAGGCCCCCTGAATATGATAAAATCATTTTTACAGAAAGATCTGTGAGTCTGTGGACAGCATAACTCAAAAACATAAAAACCAAAGTTGGTATTTAAGTTTGTCGTTTAAGGATGCGACACGAAGAATTTGAAGAAAAGTGCTCCACCCTAAACTACACTTTAAATAGAACATTTTTCGCAAATTTTGATTTTCTTGAAAATGGCTAACGACTTTTATTAAATTGTCATATGTGTGAGATATTTTTATGACAAATGAAATGTATATCTTGAATTTTCTGTGTATATCCTATGTAGTCGTATTTACTCTGAACGACTTTTGCATAACTGGTAAACCGTTAGAGATAGATAAAATCATACTATATACAAGTGTAGATCTTACTAAAATACACAATTTATATACAAATAAATTTTCTTGTACGTTGAACCATTTCGGAGATATTCCTTGTTATGTGTGTGAGTTTCGGAAAACTTTCACTTTCGTGAAATGGAACATCGTTGTTCATTTTTACTTTCTCTACTGGTAAGTAGGGGAAGTATTTTATTCCACCCAAAAATTCGATGTCGAGATTTCACCAGAAATATATGTTTTGAGGCATCTGAGTCCAAAAAAAAGCATTTTTAGAAAAAGGTCCGTGTGTCTGTGTTTGTGTGTCAGTATTATTATTATTATTATTATTATTATTATTATTATTATTATTATTATTATTATTATTATTATTATTATTATTATTATTATTATTATTATTATTATTATTATTATTATTATTATTATTATTATTATTATTATTATTGTTGTTGTTGTTGTTGTTGTTATTATTATTATTATTATTATTATTATTATTATTATTATTATTATTATTATTATTATTATTATTATTATTATTATTATTATTATTATTATTATTATTATTATTATTATTATTATTATTATTATTATTATTATTATTTTATTGGTATGCTTAGCATGATTCCTTAAATTTTCCATGTCCAAAGATTGACGATTGTCACGAAGAAGTGTCTTGAATTTCGAAAATGATTACTCCACGTCACAAGATCTAAGTGTAGCATAATTATAACATGCAATGTCACTCACACTCTCATAAATATTTTCTTGGTGCAGCCCGTCCAACACATTTGAACTTTTGCACCATATGTTACATCCACTATCGTTTCGAACACTTCCTGGCATTTTATTTTAATTTCTGTGTTGCAGGATCAGAAAGAACATTCAGTTATTTTCCCTCATACTGAACTACTTGAACTGCTTCTCTCAAAGGGATTCCTACTGATTCTAATTTCTTTATGGCACCACAGAGAAAACAAAGCATTTCGGAAATGTTGTTTGCTAATGCGGGATTTCTGACAATGAAGTCATTAATCCTCTTGCCCTCCAATATTTTTCACTGATGGATGAGGTGCTAGAATTGGAGAGAAATAGCAGCAAAAGTAACCACCTTTTAGAGAGCACCATAGTTTTACGTTTTGGCGGTCACAACGCCCATAATCTCTGTATGACCACACCTGTCATTGGTTTACGGGTCTCACCAACCTGACCGGGAGAGTTGTCAAAATAAGTTCACCGACCATATCCTCTGATTACAGATCACAAGGACGCATTACATGCCATGACAGGTCAACATGCTAGGTAAATGTATGCTAAGTCATTTCTTGACACTGTCACTTAAAACTTCTTGAAGATTTTCAATTAAACCGGTATCTTTATAATTTAGTTCATATGACAACAGGCAAACCATCCAGGTTTTTGCGTATTACAGAACTGCAGACAGCCTTGTTCCCCAGCGAGTCACCATAAGCGCAGGAGCAGGCGTAGTTTTCGGATTTTTGTTCTGAAAAATTTCAATCCTTTTTGGTGACTTAATGAACACTTTTTCCCTTTAGAAAACAATTTGTCAATGTCAGGAAATTTGACCTTAATTTGCTCACGTACCTCTTCTATGCAATCCATGCACAACACAGGAAACGAATCATTTTAGGATAACCACTGCAGGTCCTGCTGCCGCCTTTTTCATATATGGTGCAGCATAAGTCAAAATAAAAGAATATTGTCATATCGTAGATCATATCTACATTGCTTCATTAAATAGTATGGCAACAGGCAGGTCAGTAGAAAAGATGACTTTGAAATTCCAGATTCAATCTTCAATATCCCTGTAGCAACATTTCCAGTTTTCCTACCAGTAGGATCTAGAGTTTCATCTACGCCAGCTTATCTCCATAGCACAAATTTGGCGTATATAAGTCACAGTTTCTTCGTAGCGCCTGGAAAGTTAATGTTTTCGCAAAGTTGATTCATTGAGTGTGTCAATATTTGTGTATCTTGTCAGCAATGTTTTAAACTGGGGTTGGTTCACCTTCAAGATGAGTATGTCCGCTGAAACTACTGCTGTGCACAAATCCTCACCGATCGGATTGAAGTTTCAAGACGGGTTTTAAGCCTACAAAATAACTAACCTATTTACTATGCTCAGCTAAAGGTCCAAAATAGTCTCTGCCATCGGCTGGTGCATAGCGAATTTCGTTCTAGCAGTTCTGCTTACATTGGAACTACACAGCGCGCCGTTAACAAGGAGCTCACTGAGCCAAAAGAAGTTGCTGTCTCAGCCAAACAGAAAAGTCCGCGATTGCGGAAGACATCATTAAAGTGGATGGAGAACACCATAAGTAAGTTCCAGAACTTCAACTAATTTACATCTCAATACACTGCTATGGCCGACTACACTGCAAAGCTATTGAAGTTTACAAATATTCCAACAATTACAATAAGAAATAGGATCTGAAACTCAACACGGATTCCAGCATTCACAAACAGGTCGTACGGGTTCTCCTGTACGGTATATTTATCTGCAAAGGACCTAGCCGCTTACTGAGACGTTATTTGTACAGTAAAGAAGGGGTTCGTATTTGTGCAAGCTTCTGTGCCTGTGGGCATGGTCTCTTCCTGCATATCTAAGTTTGGATGCAGGAAGGGGGCACGAATAGGTGTTTGTTGGGGTGAATATGGACTAGAAGATGGGAGAGGCATTACCGTTACCCAAGGGCATCCTTAGGCAGGCAGTAACTTTTCCTTCTGCGGGGTACTCTTTGGCAATGGCAAGCCTAATGGCGGTAGCTTCCACGTGTTGAAGGGCAGGAAGGGGGAAAATCTGTGTGAATGATATTGTGTTTGACGCTACCCTGTCGGCCGACCCGATCTGACCGATGAGCAACGTAACTTGGCAGCGAGAAGTTTATACCAGCATGCAGGTGTGTTTCGGTAACCATGAGGATGTCGATCCCGTAGGACTGTAAAAACTCGAGAATGCCGGGGCGTTGCTCCCTTACGCCATTTGCATTCCAGAACGCAGCGCGCAATGGTCTACGCACAATTCGGCAGGCCATTACAGAGAGGATTTCGGGAACAGCGGCTCTAATGTCTCCAGCAGGACTTGATGTTTAACAGTGAGCTGCTACATACGCCTCCGCAGTACAGAAAGTGTCCGATTTATCATACCCCCTAACCAGTTGGACAGGGACCTAAATTCCTCCGGGTCTGCCGAGGATATACCATTTCCGAGCGGGGCCAATGCGGCCTTCGGAGTGGTGGATACCGGTTGGACATGTTTGGTTTGCGTCGGGGTCGGAGTCGGCACCCGGCAGTTTGGGGCTCTGCACTGGACACGGCCTCTCGCTCTACTCAAGGCAACTAGAGAAAGGCTCTACTGGAGCCGGCCGCTGCCTCTCAGCCCTTCTGTCCCCTTTTATCGCGAGAGGGGCGTGACAATGCTACACCGCTCCCCTCCGCATAGTGGCTGGTGTAGGTGTAGGTTGCCTATGCTGTCCCAGTTTGTGCAGTTTCAGCCTGCTGCACTATGATTTCAGCCTCGCTAAGGGTGGCGGCGAAGCTTACCCCTGTGCGGACTGGTGCCACATTTACAGGACAGCGGCGGCGGCTGTCTATTATTTTGTGCCGCACTACGCAACCCTTGTAAACACTTACGTGGGGCTTGTGGCAGTTGGCGCACTCTTTTTGGTCAACATTCTTGTCGCAGTCTGCAACGAGGTATTCCCCGTACTGCGCAGGCATGCGAGCTTACGCTCACAGGTCTGGCTCGAATGGTGGAAGCCCATGCACCTGCGACACTGAGCTGGACCATCTGCCCATAGTGTCGTTCCACCTTGACCACAGTGTGGAACAAGGTGCGTATAGCGTCTATGGACTGGACTGTTTGGCCTGGGACTTGGTCCACCGCAACCAGGTACAGCGGCATCGGTACCTTTTGAGACCCTTCCCTTGAGACCAGTCCGGCTGAGACTGTGATGCCATGTTCCTCCTACAAGGGCTCTTTTATTTTCTCTGGTGTACACTCAGAGGCGAGACCCCGTATGATGCGCCTTTCTACGTTGGGGCGTTGGAGGGATTAAAAGAAGAAATGAATCTTCTGCTCCCTCTGTATTTTCTTTCGCCTTTTCGAAGTCCTCGGGCGTGTAGGTTCGAATATGAACCTTTCTAGGCTTCCTCTGCCCCTGGGAGCCCTTGGCCAACTTTACCGCTAGGAGGTTCATGACGGCGATGAAGTTCGGGAAACAGTCCGCTATTATTGGTGGAATCATTGTGCCCCTCTTGAATAAGGCTGTTTGTTCAGTCCCTTATGGTGGTTGCAGTGAGCTCTGAGATGGTTTCCTTTTCCTTCTCCTCTCTACGACAGTGAAGCTGTCATCTTCAGCGTTGTCGTCCTCCTCAGATTCTGTCTCAGACAGCGTAACGTGGGAAGTAGTGGTTTTAGAGGTCCTTGGCACGGGCACAACTCGCTGAGGGCCCATGGACTTCCTCTTCGAGCTCCTGTGTGTCTTGGCAGCGGATTCTACCACTTCAGGTGATGGTGTCTGTTGGGAACTAGTCCTGGGATTTGCTTGTCTTAGTCGGGTGTCGTCGTGGTTGCCATCCAACTGTCCGCAGAGGAGCGGATCCCCATAGAGGTGATGCCTGTAGGAGCCATATCGGCTTCGGGTACCAGAGTAAAAGTCCTCACCCTTGGCAGGTAGCAGTACTGTAGTATACTCTAGCTAAGGAAAAAATATAGACGTATTCTAGCAGTTAGTTTGTTAGTGCGTGTTGAGTATAGAAAAAACAAATATCGGACTTTTACTGAGGAAAAAAACGTTTTCTGTGAAAATATGGGCCTATAGAGACGTATAATGATTCTAAAAAGGATATAACCTGATAGAGAAAAAAATTCTGTGTAGGATAAGGTATTCAAACCTCAACTTTATAACAACTAAATATTTAAACCATGCTATTACTAACCTGGCAACAGTGCGAGCGTGGAAAAGGCCGAAGCTAATGGCAACTTATACGGGCTAGATAGAGACACATATATACCCCATTTAACTCCATACTGTCATCTAAGTGTGAGACAGACTTTAGAAGGTTGTATAATACTTCGGATTCACAAATGACTAATAAACTATGCAGTTTAACATGTATCAGTGTATATACTAGCCCGGCTGTGAAGCGATAAAGAGTGTTTATTTATTTTAAGCACCTGGCAGTGGAGGAATTCCCATACTTATCTTGCCAGCTCATTAGCTAAGCAAAGCAGGATGTTTATATTTTCTTCAAACTGAAGGATACTGTATGTAAACATATGCGTGTTCCAATAATGAATAACGAATTGCGTCACTTGGCATGTGTAATACACAATTAAATTGGATAATGACGTGTTAAAAATAATTCTCCTGTTCTTATTTGTCATTTTCTGTAAATATATGAACATCATTTTAAAAAGGCTTCCGTTATGCCACTTTTCTGAAGTATACGTGAACATCCGAAAATATGTATTTATATAAAAATCTGTTGTGTTGCATTCAGGTGACTTTCTCTACTCTTGTACTAACCATTCTCACAAACTCTTATTCCTAGAACTTCTCCGTTTTAGTTAAGATAAACATTTGTACAAATTATCTTATTGCTTATTTCCTTGTAGCTGCAAGGTGAATATTAGAATACAGTAGGCTTTGTGCGATAGTCAAATCTTTTAAAGCTTTAAGATCCCGTTCTCTTTGCACATTTAACATATTAAAAAGGTGAACCGATGTTTCATTTCACGAAAGTTTCAAGTTTTCCGAATCTGACACAAATAACAAGGAATATCTCCAAAATAGGTCACTCTAAAAAAATTATTTGAACATAAATTATGTGTAATAGTGAGATCTACATTTTTTGTATCTTAAGAATTTGTGTATCTTTTACGGTTTACGAGTTATCAAAAAGTCACTAGGAGTAAAAAGGGCTACATAGGCTATAGCTAGAAAATTCAAAATATACATTTTATTTTTCATACAAATATCTTAAACATGACATTTTTATCAAAATCTTAGAGCCATTTTGAAGAAAATAACAATTTTCGAAAAAGTTTCCATGTGAAGTGTAGTTTAGCGTGGAGCTACTTTCTTCAAGATCTTCGTGTCGCATCCTTGAAAGACATTAAACTTAAATACCAACTTTTGTTTTTAACCTACTTTTCGTTTTTGAGTTATGCTGTCCACAGACTGACAGACTGCAAGCAAAAACAGATGAACCTTTTTATAAAAATGCTTTTTTTGGATTCAGGAGGTCTCAAAACATTAATTTCCGGTGAAATCTCGATATCGAATTTTTGGGTGGAATACAATACTTACCTTACTTACCGTAGAGAAAATAAAATTCAGAAAATATGCATTTTTATGTGCAATAAAGGTTCAAATATTTGGTCCAGTGCAAATATGCAGAACAATTCACCTTCTGCGTACGGAAGCTCGTCCCAAAGGCAGAGGGAGCTCGAGTCTTATTCACAACGCGTCTGCACCAGCTGGCATAATGAATACACACCAAATATATACCAGGTGAGTCAGCTTCCCCTTATTTTCCAGTTTTATGCAATCCGCATTTTATATTCTAACATGTAAACGTCGGCCCCTATGCTAAGCCAAGTATTCAGCATGGATGCATTTGTCTTCGGTTACCTCTGTAGTTTAGGTAGCTCAGTTGAAACAGCGTAATCAGTAATCCATATTCTGTAAAAGTGGTTCGTATCCTCTGCGTGTGCTAATTTATTTACTGCGTAATATTTACAAATTACGTTAATTGAACAATTATTCTGTGTAAAGCTTTTATAATTTGAATTCGTAATTGTGTTAATTGTACTCCATGATATTGTTACATATAAGAATATCTCTCCCGGTATAGATTTTGAGTTGCTTGCACTTTGGCTGTTGCTTCTCCTTAGATCAAAGGCATATCAACGTGCTTGTCTGTCGAATACATGGTGAAGGAATGACACAAAATATCTTGCGACTGTGTACCCGTGGAGAATGAAGGGAGTCGGCATTCATAATAAGATACTACATCATGCCAGTCCAATGCGGCAGAATCCATTATATCTATCCTATTACAAAATGCAGACAGCCAAAAATGTTTTAAATTACATCCTAAACCCTCATAAACGTTAAAATTAGACTATTATGAAGTCGGTTTCGAAGTTTCGATGAACAGAAATAAATCTGTACAAAATCAAGACGCGAATCTGTGTCGCGGAGGATAGCGCACAGAATACGTTCATAATTCTATTCAGCTATTTGGAGGCTTGACTGAAAGCACACTTCGAGCTCCAGCGCAAGAGTGCTATGCCATTGCCACCTCGCGACTTTTCGAGCGGAATTTTGTCGTATAAGACAGTGTTAAACCTTTGCTTGGCGTTTATAATTATTATTTAAATGGCAAAAGCTATTATGCATGCTATTTGAGTTGTACGACACGTAGTTTACGCTAAAATTTAAATAAGCAGTTATTTAATAATTTGTGCGTTTTCACTGAATCGTTGAACAGCATACACCTCAAGTTCTCGAAGGAAGATGTTTCAGTAATTCATATGCAATGTTATCAGGTCCTGCACTATGGCTACTACCTTTGTTTAATGACCTTGATAGTTCTTCCATACTTAAAATATTATTAATATCTTGGTCAGTCTTCGTTGAATATGATATATACATCAAGTGTTTTCTGCATTTTTATGTTAATGAAATCATTTGAGTAGTTTGCATTGCTTGAAGAATCTGACAATGTATTGACAACAAAATCTGCTATCTCCTTGGGGTTTGTTAGCACCGTGTTGTCCTCATGGTTTTTAGTAGTTTAATTCCCTTTGGAAAATTCATTCCTCTGATTCTCCGAATTCCATTCCACACTAGTTGCAGTGGAATGAGAATTTAAGCTGAAGACGATATGTAACCAAGAATCACGTTTGGTTTGTTGGATTTGTTTTCTTGTTGCAGGTCTTAGTCTTAGGAAATTGATTCTATTTTCTTGAGTGGGGTGTCTTCTGTAATGGTTAAATGCAGCATTTTTATTCTTAATTGCATTTTTACAGGATTCATTTCACCAAGGGACACTTTTTGCGTGTACACTTGGATTTGTTTTTGGAATGCTAATATCAGCAGCTCTGTTTATTAGGCTTGAAAATTTGTCTAGTATAGAGTCAGTTGTCTTATGAAAATCCCATGCTGGTATTAAGTTCCCTATGTTTTGGTTTAGGTATTCTTGAAATGACTTCCAGTCAGCTTTTCTATATGTGAATTAGGCATGGGGTCTATGTTGGAAGAATAAGATTTGTCTAAAATAGTTTTGGGAAATGATCACCTCCATACAATTGGTTTAAAGCTTTCCATTGAAATAGATGGGCAAAATCTGAAATACATATAGTCAGATCAATGGAGCTGAATGAATTTTGGGCTAGATTATAGTAGGTTGGGTCACCTGTGTTTAACGATGTAAAATTATTTTGCTCTATTACATAGTTTATAATATTTCCTCTAGTATTGGTTGATCTACTTCCCCAGATTCTATTGTGCCCATTAAAGTCTCTTAAGAGTATAAATGAATTAGGCAGTTGGTTTAAAAGATCTCTAAGAATATTTAAAGTCATATCAACATTATTTGGTACATAGATATCACATAGAGCTATTTCTTTTACATAAGTAAGAGTAACTGCTACAGCTTCTAGATTTGTATGTAACATAACTTCTTTACTCATTAATGATTTCTTAATGTAAGTGGCTACAGCAGCACTAGCGCATCCAGGATTTAATCTATTCCTATGGTAACACTCATAGGATTTAAGTTTAACCAGTTCATTATTTTTAAAATTTGTTTCTTGTAAACATATGATGTCAGGATTGTTATCCTGCATAAGCAGTTTTAAATACTCAAATTTTGTTTTGAAACGGTTTATATTCCGTTGTAATAGTGTTAGAGCCATAATTTTGAACTTTTACCAAGTGCATTTCTTAAGAGCTTGTAGTTAAGTCTTCTTCTATTGCTGCTCCTAATGGTTTCTCCAAGATTACTGCTAAACATAGCTGTTCTTGAATTTGCGTGCTTCGATTACTAATACTCTTCCCTTTCAGGTATTGATGTAACTTCTTAAGGTTATTTGCCAATCTGCCTAAGACTTTAGTGTAATTTAAAGCCTCTGCAACTATACCTTTAGTGTCCACTGTATTTTGCATGAAAGCAGACAGTTGTGTAAAGTTGAGGATAAACTCTTCTGGTTTAGCCTCAATAATTTGCTTAAGTGGGGTTAAAGTTTCAAGTATTTGAGCTTTCTTATCAATAGGGTTTACTCTCTTAACATGTTTAGAAGGCTTACTGCTACTTCCCTCTTTGTCTCACTGCTCCTCAGAGCATGAATTATCATAGTCATCTTCAACTGAAGTGCAGCGGCTACTGGATGGGTGTGTTCTTTTTAGTTTTGCTACTATCTTCTGTGTTTCAATTTTTGAGCTTTTGTGTTAGTTTTCTGAATAGCACTCCCTTACTGAAGTACAGATCTGGATTCTACAGGAGGTATATAAGGTTCTGTGTTGCCTTGCTTAGCGGTTTGACTCTTTAGTATAGGGGTCTATGCATCAGTGTTTGTTTAGTTGATATTATGAGGGCCTTTTTGCTAAAGCGCGTCTCACCCTTAAAAGACAGTACACGTTAAATGGAGCGCAGTGTTGCAACATGTACTAGTTGCGAATCTTTCTCCGCGAGCGACTCGAGGTGGCATGAGTCCTGTACTTAGTCCTTTAATTGCTGCTTGACGAGACGGGCACTTTTAACTTTGGTATCCCTCCACGCCTTTGTTACTGTATAACCTAAATTTACAAATGACTCGTCTGTATAAACAATTGATTTCCCCTGGTCCCTAAACCTTTTACGTCTTTTAGATATTTATGTCGCCATCTGATGATATCGATATCGTCTCTTTCTATTAATATGCACTTGTTACCCTTTCTTTCATATTCGAACCCCAAATCAGAGTGGCCCTTGAGAAATTTGGTAGGGTCTCATCACTGTTGAACTGTGACAAAATTATATTCAGCGTGGGTGGAATATTTGCAAACAGTAAAGAATGAACAATTCGCCGCACTCCACCTTGCACTATTCAATCATATTGCGTTAACCTAGCGTTTTGTGTAGTCCCGCCCTTTTTGCTTTCTTTTTCGATGGCGTTCTTAGAGGTCCTTTCATTAGTTCCTTTTTAATCATACACACTACTGCTTCTGAACACCCGATAGCCTTAGCTGTTTCTTTTACTCCCTTACACGCATTTTACTTCAAAACTAATCTAACACATTCATAATTATTTGGCGTTCCTTACTTCTTTATTTACCAACATATCGTCCCTTCCTAGCTTCACCCTCCATAACTACAAATATTTACAAAAATATTAAACAAATAACGCAATAACAGCTCACAGTTACACACACGGCTTCTTTCGAACTAATGTTAGTGCTGCTCCTTATACTATCTTCTGTGTCAGGCCTGACGCTGAATAGATGAATACCTTTTGTTTGCCCTACTGGATAAAAGAAAGAGGTTACTGCCTTTTGGTTTATTTTAAAAACTTTCTCCAACCTTCCTCAACATTTGTTCTCGCTGGTTCCCTGATGTTTCACACTGCGTAACTTTTGCAGTGCACATATATAAAATTTTCCGAAAACATTTAATTTAAAAAATTATAACACTGTTATAAATTATAACACTTAACTGGGTAAACATAGAGAATTCAAAGTAGGCAGGTAGTAGCACTACAGTTTACTCTACCTAAGAAAAAAATATAGATGCATTCTAGCAGTTAGTTTGTTAGTTAGTGCGTGATGAGTGTAGAAACAGCAAATATCGGACTTCTATTGAAAAAAACGTTTTCTGAAGAAATTTGGACCTATAGAAATGTATAATGACTCTGAAAAGGATATAACCTGATAGAGAAAACAATTCTGCATAGGATAATGTGTTCAAACCTGAAATTTATAACAAATGAATATTTATACCATTCTATTAGGAATCTGGCAACAGAGCGACGGTAGAAAAGGACGCGGCTAATGGCAACTTGTATGCGCTAGATAGAGACAGAGATGTCCCATTTAACTCCATACTGTCTTCTAAGAGTGAAACGCTATATAGTAAGCACTGGAAAATCAGAAATATCTGGGTTTCTGGCCTCCTCTATTGGTACAGATTGCATTTCTTTTCGCTGTGTTGTTTCTTCATTGCAATTGTTTCTACGTTGTTTTGCTACATGGCCTTGTTGCTTACACAGGAAGCAAGTAATTGTTGTATCATTAGTGAAATAAACCCAATAGTTTGTATCATCAAATCTGATTTGTATGCTACTGGGTATGTGTAGTTTTTCTAGGTCACTAGGCTTAATAAAAATCTGTCTTCTAAAACTGAGAATATGAGTGAAACCAGGTTCTGTAATTCCTGCTCTTATGGGCTGTAAGTAGGAAACCAGGTTATGTCGGCTTGCTCTGATGAATACTCCTCTACTACATGATCAGTGATCACTGGACTGACATAAGAAATCACAACTCGGACATTTTGTGTGATAAGGGAACTCACTTTTAGAAGGATATTGTTTATTTTGACTTTTGGGGTGCTTGCTTACTATATCTTCAGCTATAGTTCTGTTTGCTAAAGCGCGTTCCACCCTTAGAAGATAGTACACGTTAAATGGAGAGCAATGTTGCAACATGTACTATTTGCGAATCTTTCTGCGCGCGCGATCCCGAGGTGGCCGAGTCCTGTACTTAGTCCTTCAATTGCTGCTTGACGGACACTTTTAACTTTGGTATAAGCAATTGATTTCCCCTGGTCCCTTTTTACGTCTTTTACATAGATATTTATGTCGCCATCTGATGATATCGATATCGTCTCTTTCTATTAATATGCACTTGCTACCCCTTCTTTCATATTCCAACCCCAAATCATGCAAGAACCGACTAAGAGTGGTCCTTGAGAAATTTGGTAGGGTCTCATCACTGTTGACCCGTGACAAAATTATATTTAGCGTGGGCTGAATATTTGCAAACAGTAAAGAATGAACAATTCGCCGCACTCCACATTGCACTATTCACTATATACTTCTTTTTTTCCCGCCCTTTTTGCTTTCTTTTTCGATGGCGTTTTTAGAGGTCCTTTCACTACTTCCTTTTTAATGCTATACACTACTGCTTCTGAACACCCGATAACCTTAGCTGTTTCTTTTACTGCCTTATTTACACGCATTTTACTTGAAAAATAATCTAACACCTTCATAATTATTTGGCGTTCCTTACTTCTTAATTTACCAATATATCGTCTCTTTCTAGCTTCCCCTTCCATAACTACAAATACTTACGATACTATTACAATAAATAACGCAATAACAGCTGATAGATTCCACAGAGTTACACACCGACTTCTTTTGAACTAATGCTAGTGCTGCTCCTTATATTATCTTGTGTGTCAGGCCTGGCGCGAGAATACGCTGAATAGATGAATAGCTTTTGTTTGCCCTACTCGATGAAAGAAAGAAGTTACAGCCTTTTGGTTTATTTTAAAAACTTTCTCCAACCCTCGTCAACATTTGTTCTCGCTGGTTCCCTGATGTAAACTTAATAACAAAAAAGTTTCACACTGCGTAACTTTTGCAGTGCACAGGTATAAAATTTTCCGAAAACATTTAATTTAAAAAATTATAACACTTAACTGAGTAAACATAGAGAATTGAAAGTGGGCAGGTAGTAGCACTATAGTTTACTCTACCTAAGAACAAAATGTAGAAGCATTCTAGCAGTTAGTTTGTTAGTTAGTGCCTGATGAGTATAGAAACAGCACATATCGGACTTCTATTGAAAAAAGGGATTTTTGAAGAAATATGGGCCTATAGAAATGTATAATGACGATAAAAAGGATATAAACCAATAGAGAAAAAATTCTGCGTAGGATAATGTGTTCAAACCTGAAGTTTATAACTGAATATTTATACCATGCTATTAGGAACCTGGCAACAGAGTGAGGGTAGAAAAGGACGAGGCTAATGGCAACTTGTATGCGCTAGATAGAGACAGATATATCCCATTTAACTCCATACTGTCTTCTATGAGTGGAACAAGGTATAGATACATGCATGTCCTCGAGTTTCATATGCGGGAAACAAATCTAATGTTAAATAAGGAAAATTGAAGCTATTAACAGTGAAGCAACAAGATTCTAAGGTAAGAAAAAATTAGAAACTAAAAACTTCACTTATCTTAGTAATGTAATCTTAGTTTGTGCAAAAAGAACTTGCAACATTACTAAGATAAGTGAAGTTTTTAGTTTCTAATTTGTTCTTACTTTAGAGACCTAATGTTGTTTGCATCTGTGATTTTTCCAATACCTATAACATATTCCTTTAATGGAATCTGATCTATGGCTTCTATAACTATTGCCTGATCTTTGGTTGGCAATGATCGTGTAACAGTAGCATAACTAGTTCTAGTAGCAGTAGTTGTAACATTACCTTGGGTTATTCTTCCGCCGGTAGCCATTACTGTTGGTATAGAATACGTTTAGGTTAGCTGTTTTATAAACAACTACATTAACCTGTGCTTGGTTCCTCTTCAGTAATTTATATCTCACCCAATAACTCGCCTTATATAGAACAATATTTTACAATTGTTACAAAAAGGAAATATATCCTTAGGCGAAAAATTAGATGTTTTAAACACCGAAATCACTAGTACCTTAAAACTCAGTCGCGTGCGTCTCTTGATACTTCTGTCATTATTGTTTACCATACATTCTGTTTTATTTATGTGAATCTTTAATCCTACTTTATTGGCCTCATTTTTTAGTTCTTTTAATGCCTTATTTAAAACAGTTAAGTTTCTTGAGGGAAAACAATATCATCGGCATAGGACAAGCTTTGAAGGGATCTATTAAAAATTGAACCACCTTTATCAATATTTCTGATTACTTGTTCTAACCCAATAGTAAACAGTATAGTTCGCAGTGAGTCTCCTTGTCTGATTCCATGCGTGGGGAAACTATTAGATAGCTTATTTTGTATTTTGACCTTGTTTACTCTTTTAGTCAGAGGCATTTGGTTAAATTAATTAATTTTAATGGATTGCCAAGATTGGCCATAACATGTAAAATATATGTTCTTTCAGTGCTATCAAATGCTTGTTCAAAATCTACATATAGCTGATGTATCGGAATATTATTTTCATAAATTTCTCTAAACATTGTTTCAGTGTAAATATATGATCAGTTGTTGATCGATTCTTTCTAAAGCCACACTGAAATTCACCAAGGACTTCCTCAGCACAAGGTTCAATATACATTGCTAAAACACTTGTAAAAATTTTGTAAGTGACGTTTAAAGGTGAGATTCCCCGATAATTATTGCATTCCAATTTACTGCCCTTTTTATGAATATGGCAAATTATCGCTTTATTCCAATCTTCTGGCATGGTTTCTGTATTCCATACTTCAGGAATCAGTTCATGTATATTTCCCCGTAAAGTTTTGCCACATAGTTTTATTAATTCTACTGTGATATAATCTTCTCCTGGTGCTCTTTTGTTCTTCATATTCCTTATGCTTAGATATATCTTGTTAGGAGTAGGGGCTGGGAGCTCTGGTCCGAAGTACACAACTTCAGGTTCATCATATGTAGGTTCATTATTATTTAATATATCTTTAAAATGATCGGTCCATGCGGACAACACCTGTTGCTCTCCACCTACTAAATTGCCATCTTTATCTTTGCAATGGTTCGTTCTAGCTTGTTATCCTCTTTTGAGTTTATGTGCAACTTCAAAGAACTTTTTACTTTCATTTCGGCTAAACTTTTCTTGTAAATCGTTGATTAAATTTTCTTGCAAGCTCTTTTTCATCATTCTGCATATTCTTTTTACCTCCTTCCTGATATCTATATACTTCTCAGCTATTGCTCTTGTGTTCCTTTGCAACATTTCCATTCTGAACTTATTCTTCCATCTATTGTTTTTTAACAGCCTTCATCAAACCTCTAATTTCTTTGAGATTGTTTTACTGTCTCTAATACCTCTGTGGCTACTGACCATTTTTTACTTACATCAATATTCTCTATTTCCTGTTTACTGATATTCTCTACAGTAGTTTTTATAAACATACACAATTAATGAATGTTTAAGCTCTTCAGAGTCACTCCTTATTATCTTATTTCCTCTTAAATTTTGTATATTTGAAAGTTTTGGTCTGCATCTTACTCGTACCATGAAATGGTCAGTATTACAATCAGCACCTCTTTGGCTTCTGACATCAGTAATATCCGATGCATGCCTTGATCTAAACATGGTCAACTTGATTTCTATTCAGGCCATCAGGAGAGACCCAAGTTTGCAATTGAATATTTTTACGTTGAAATGTGCTACTAATTGTCATACAGTCTTACAGTCATACAGTCTTTGGCCATTATTATTGGATTCATTATGTAGAATGAAATTACCTAAGACAGATCTCATTTGGGTTCTCCCAATTTTAGCAATCATATCACACATTGCTATAACAGTGTCACGTTTGGGAAATCTTTGCTAAGTTCTGTCTAAAAGCTCATAAAATGAATTCATTTCCTGTTCAACTTTTTCATCCTTTAGAGGCTCACAATAACACGCTGGTGCACCAGCTTGTTGCGAACAGTGTTTCAACACAAGAATCATCAACAAAATCCTGAAGCTCACCTTGCAGGAATTTCGGTTATCGTGGTCCATAAGTCTGTCTGGGAGAGCGACAAATCCGATAAGATTGACCTCAAGTATACCACACCAAAGTTTTTCGTACCCAGTGAGGCTTGTTAGGGTCCCAATAGTGCATGTTGTATCTATTCATAGTGACACAGTTGCTGAAATGACATTCATCGCTTCAAAGAACAATTTCAAGAAAGTGAGGCGTGGTACCCTCGTGCACTATTCAACACTACGGGCAAAATCATTGCCATAGAGTTGTTGGTTGAGGTGAACTTTGTACGGATGGCACGCATTCCTACAAAATAATTATAACAACGATGGTGATGATGATGATGATGATGATGATAATAATAATAATAATAATAATAATAATAATAATAATAATAATAATAATAATAATAATAATAATAATAATAATAATAATAATAATAATAATAATAATAATAATAATAATAATAATAATAATAATAATAATAATAATAATAATAATAATAATAATAATAATAATAATAATAATAATAATAATAGAAATACAACAATAAGGTTAATAAGAAACGAACAAATATCAATGAAACATTACATGACTTCATGCTTACACTTTACTATGTCATCTGTAATGTTAGACATTACACCATATATAGCAGGGAGATTTATTCCCTGAAAAATAGAGACCTGTGAGTAAAGTGATACCTTTTGGGTTGTGTATACTGTGACTGTCTCTCATCATGGACTACACACGCTAGTCCAACAGTCTCTCACCTCAAGTCTTCGCTGAGAGACAGAACACGCCACTGCCGTCTATTTCCCGTGAACTTCTGCATCTGTTTTAACGCACGAAGGTTATATACTTACGCCAGTGCCGGATGAAGTGGGCCACCTGGTATACTGAAGTGAAAGGAAATGACTAAATAAATGCCCAAGGAGAACACGCCTGATTTGGCGTAGCTGCGTTATAAAAATAGTTGTTCTGCTGTGCCACCCAAACGGGACATGGGCCTCACTCCCAGGCACACATGGCAGAAGTGAACGATCATCGAGCCGATGCGGAAAGGTGATGTATCACGCAACTCCCTGAGTGAGAATGTTGGGTTTCGTGGCAGCTCTTTTGCGGTGGGTACAGGTGCTAAACCCGGCTGTTAATATCCGCACCCCAATGGCCTAAAAATATGTTGTTGGTTAACGATACTCTCTATTGCCAGGATGATCTCAGCGTCACCAGCAGTGTGCCGAAATTTCGCGCAAGTAAATCTACTGCCATGCAACTGTCGGCTTTAAGCACATTTAAAAACCATCGGTGTGGTCTAGGTTTGAATCCGTAACCTTAGGATCAATGGGCCAGCACCTTGGGCTGCTCCATATATTTGCATTCACATGATTATCATTACAAGATGGATT
>JAUKNM010000059.1:740000-772500 GCA_030765045.1 Tenodera sinensis | reverse complement strand
GGTGGTGGTGATGGTGGTGTTGATATTGGTGGTGCTTGTGGTGATGGTCGTGGTGGTGGTAGTGATGGTAGTGATGGTAGTGGTGATGGTGGTGGTGATGGTGGTGTTGATATTGGTGGTGCTTGTGGTGATGGTCGTGGTGGTGGTAGTGATGGTAGTGATGGTGGTGCTTATGCTGCTGTTGCTGGTGGTGGTGGTGATCGTCGTGATGGTGGTGGTGTTGATGGTGGTGGAGCTGGTGGTGATGGTCGTGGTGGTGATGGTGGTGTTGATGGTGGTGGTGCTGGTGGTGATGGTAGTGGTGATGGTGGTGGTGGTGATGGTGGTGTTGATATTGGTGGTGCTTGTGGTGATGGTCGTGGTGGTGGTAGTGATGGTAGTGATGGTAGTGGTGATGGTGGTGTTGATATTGGTGGTGCTTGTGGTGATGGTCGTGGTGGTGGTAGTGATGGTAGTGATGGTAGTGGTGATGGTGGTGGTGATGGTGGTGTTGATATTGGTGGTGCTGGTGGTGATGGTCGTGGTGGTGATGGTGGTGTTGATGGTGGTGGTGCTGGTGGTGATGGTAGTGGTGATGGTGGTGGTGGTGATGGTGGTGTTGATATTGGTGGTGCTTGTGGTGATGGT
Organism: Tenodera sinensis; assembly: GCA_030765045.1. Lineage (NCBI taxonomy): Eukaryota > Metazoa > Arthropoda > Insecta > Mantodea > Mantidae > Tenodera > Tenodera sinensis. The sequence continues at coordinate 771,873 of JAUKNM010000059.1, read as the reverse complement.
CGTGGTGGTGGTAGTGATGGTAGTGATGGTGGTGCTTATGGTGCTGTTGCTGGTGGTGGTGGTATAGTGGTAGTTGCAGTGGTAGTAGTATTTACTTTGTCTTCAAGTACTACACAGGCATTGGCAACGTCTGGCAAAATGGCAGTAAAATAACTTTGGCACAAATATAGTCCATATTACAAGTACTAGGTTTGTAACTAAAATATTCCTAAATAGAATAAACAGAATGTTTGACATACAATACACATACCAACTGTGCATTTAAAAGTTTTCATATATAACTGTTTTAACATTATAATACACAGTTTAAAACGTAAGTACATATAAGTATTCTGCGATTGTGTTAGGAATTAGTGAGTTGTTGTGTTTAAGGGCCCGTCGACAACTAGGTCATTAGGGCTTGTGTTAGGATAAAATAAGGAATGTTTACATTGGATTTGAATCCACATTTGTAACTATGAATATGTCCCTTAAAACATTCTTGTTATGAGAAGTATGTGTCAAGCCGTGCGGAATGGCTCAGGTGGTAACGTCTGTGGTCCACATTCGGAAGGTCGTGGGTTCGATTCCTGTGGCGGACCTCCCAACTTTGGATTTTCGGGGTTTTTCCCAATTCACTCAGGCGAATGCTGAAAAGGATATTTGCCTTATACCCTCCGTTTCACTTCCTTTCATTTCATTCTGTGTATCCGCTACATATGATGGACTGCGCTGCAGTGGTGCTTGCGCTCTGGAATTACGGTGCTCGGCTGAGGGGAGGTGCTGTGTTTGTGGGCTCCTTGCGGCGACTCTAGAACTCAGTCTGGCTGAAGAACTTTCCTACACCTATCAGGGACCCACCGTGGTTGTAGTTCCGCATGTGATGACTTCTGGCCAACTGTAGAGTACCTTTACATCATCCATCCTCCCAGGGCCTGACGCACAATAAGTCACCAGCTGACGTGCCGGAACCTCTACCGTGACGGACAGATAGACCGACAGACAGACACACAGACAGACAGACATGTATCAAGACTAAATTGTCCAAAATATAAATATTATACATGGCTAAAATTTCTAACTCATTGGATATTGAGCTGCATAAAACTAAATAAAAACTTTTCAAGGTATCCTTATGATTTTCTTTGGAGGAACAGATATTTCAATTACCTTAGTAGCACCATCCCATAGAATTAAACTATACCATCTACTGATTCAAAAAGTGCAAAACACACTTCTTACATATTTTATGGGTATCAGTCTCTGAAATTTCGGATTAAAATGTTATACTAGCTAATAGCTTTGAGACAGAATTTTAGAAGACCCCAAAAGAAAATCGTTCATGTGAATGTTTGTTAAAAGTGTAATTCGTTTTTTGATGTTGGTATGAGATAGTTGAGGGACGAAAACATGTTGATAAGGTTCATTGCTACGAACAACTAAGTTTGCACAAAGACGTCAAAAATCTTTCCATATTTGATTTTAATATGTATCTATAAATATTAAAATTGTATGTGTTCCATAATAAAAGTAGGGGAGGATGATTAGGGATCGCTTCCCTAACGAGAAAGAACTATTTGATGGACGCATGCGCGGATGAATATGAAAAAGGCGGTGTCGCGTCAAACGACGCCAAAAACTGTTCACTCGCGTGTGTATGTTCGAGCTGAAAAGACATATTTATGTAGTGTGAACATGGAACTTTCACCAAACTTTCATCAAGCATAAGTTCCACTAAGTGAAAAAGTGGAAAGGTTTTTAAGCATTTGGAATGGTGCTGAGAGGAATTACTTAATGTAAAGTATCGATGAAGTGTTAATAAAATATTACATTGTGGTGAAGAAACATTGTGTGATATTTCATTCCATCCGTTACCACGACCTAGATAGAAAAGGAGTCTCATAGCACAGCGCATTCCGAAGAAATAATAGCAAAAACAGCACCAAAGCTTGTTTAAATAATCACAATAAGAGGTCCAAGATAGTTCATCAAGCTCAGAAATTTTGTACTTTTCTGATGACAATGCAAAATCATTCGATGTCCATTTCAAAGTAATTTTAAATTTATTTAAAAGCATACTCAAAACCATCCAGATGTCTTAGCCATGACTGTTCGTTCAATAAAGTGAAGTAATTTTCACTAGTAGCAGAAGTATTATCAATAGGCGTATAGTATCAGTAGCTATATTACTGGATAAATCATTAACTGAAATTAAAAATAACAGGGTAGCTAAAACAGAACCCCATGCGACACCACTAGGAATATGAAATATTGAAAAAAGTGTATAATTCACATGAATCATTTGTTTCCCGTTTAGTAAACAGGATTTCAGAAGGTTTAGATGAGCGTTTTGAATGCCATAATAGCAGGGCTTGTCTAGTGAAATAATAATAATAATAATAATAATAATAATAATAATAATAATAATAATAATAATAATAATAATAATAATAATAATAATAATAATAATAATAATAATAATAATAATAATAATAATAATAATAATAATAATAATAATAATAATAATAATAATAATAATAATAATAATAATAATAATAATAATAATAATAATAATAATAATAATAATAATAATAATAATAATAATAATAATAATAATAATAATAATAATAATAATAATAATAATAATAATAATAATAATATATTAATAGTAATATTATTATTATTATTATTATTATTATTATTATTATTATTATTATTATTATTATTATTATTATTATTATTATTATTATTATTATTATTATTATTATTATTATTATTATTATTATTATTATTATTATTATTATTATTATTATTATTATTATCGATAATGCCAAAAGCTTTACTAAGGTCACAAAATTAGCTAAAGCTTATCCATCATTTTCAAAAGAGGAATGTAATATGTCCACCAAACTTTGGGTAGTTCCAGAAATACATTTATTTTCAGAGAAGTCATATTAACCTTTGCTAAACAGGTTAAAAAGTACTTATTAGTTTAAACATTCGGTGTTCAAAATTTTCTCTATAACAGGAATAAGAGATATTGGCCAATAGCTAGTTGCGTCATATGCCTTCATTTTTTATTCACAGGCAATTTTCAAACAAGTTATGGAAGCTCCTGCTTGCCAACATGAATTAAAACAATATGCTAGACGGTAAACAATTACTTATGAAATTATCTGACATATCATTAATATCAATATAAATACTATTTCCTTTCTGACGCCCAACCATCCCAGGGGGTGCACTGCAAATAATACAGGTTTTACAATAGGTTTACGAAGGCCGGGGTGTCGCAGTCCCTCCCCACTCCTTCTCTTCGCACTCCTCCTCCACCACCTCCTCCTCCTCCTCCTCCTCCTCCTCCTCTTCCTCCTCAATGTTGGAGGAGGACCTACTCGCAGTGACTGGTAAAACACTCGATCGATTGCGTAGAATAATCTAACACAAGATCTCTCAAAGCTTAAAATCGCATCGGATGCAATCCATCCTGCAGTGTTTCCTTGCACCGTGCATCGAGGTTACTCGGTTAAGCTCGGCTCAACTCGTGCATTGCAGAGCTGAGAACCGAACAATCGAGGAAACCTGTGTTGATGGACGGCTAGCTTATCAGTGAGACACTTTCGTGCATTGTAAATAACTATTTATGGTGCAAACTTCTCCAAAGAAAGCAAGGAGTTACAAAAGTCCATATAAATCATAGTGGAAACCGTATTATCTTTAAGAGCCTGACGATAGAGCTAAATCCTCATCTACGGTATAAGAATTACGTGTGTGCGAAAATCATATGTTGAATGGCACTATAAGAGAGTAAGCACAGAAACATTTGGTGAGTTCTTAGGAGATATTAGAGAAGAAGGATTAAAGTGGTGGTTTATCTTGCAGAAGAGAAGCATTCTTCATCCAAAAATAAGGCTTATATGTACCAGTGCTTTCCAGATCATAAAAAAGACCAGATTTGGTATTAAACACCAAATTAGGTAGTTTAACATTCCTCGCCCCACATAAACATCATGCAATGAGGAAGAAGCAACACTGATAGTGAGTCAGGGCAAGACCGCAAAGTGAAGATAAGGAAAGAGTGCATTGAGCTTTGCACCGAGGTCAACCCTTTGTAGTGGCAGTTTGCACCTTGCACCGTCCGATGCAACGGTGTATGCACTCTGAGAGGCCCTGATCTATAACGTGGATTCTCTCTGCATTCTGATTGCTCACGAGCCCAGCCGAAAACATAACGATATACATTTCTATTGTTCCACCCACAATGCTAATTACAGAATATACAGTATAATAATATAACCAGCCATATTAAGGGACACTGGGAGCGAAATTTGAAAGTTCCACATTTCTTGATAGATTGTTTGAAATTTTTAGTGTGTTTGTATTTATATGAGAGTAGGATGTGCACCAAATTTCATTAAAATTGGATACTTCGTTTATGATATATAAATTATTTTATGAATTTAATAGGCACATTTTCAAAATGTGATCCGCGTCTACTGACTTTTTAAAATTGGTTTCTATTAGCAGAATTGGTACTCCAAAACATGGGTAACAATTGTGTGAAGAGATACTTCAAATGCGTTTGCTGATTATGCTGTACATATTTCTTTTAATAACAAAGAACATTTAATTTAGAAAACTTACTGATTTTTTTCATACAAAAAATGTTTTTGGAATTCATGTTAATGATAACACCCATATTGAATCATAGAATTGTTTAGCTCCTATTTATAAACACTTTTGGAAATTTTCATTGTATTTGAAGCAAAACTCAGGCGCGACCTCCTTTTGAAATATGCAAAAATGTAGTTTTGAGTAAAAACAGGCAGTTATATAGGAACATGTTGTGTAGGTTAAGGTAACAGCACTTCTTGAAATGGCGGTAATGACCACATGGGGTGGGGGATATGAAAAATGTTAGCTGACGTAGATGCATAGGAGTTCCAGGAACATTTTAAGGCAAAAAAAGCAATGTTCGACTTTTTGACAATGTTGACCGAAAATTCACTCCCAGTGTCCCTTAACGCCTTTATATTAACTAAACACGTGTAAGTTAAACAAAGCAAGACGGGAGTAACAAAAGCAGAGGGAGGAAGAGACGGAGATGATGGCAGAGAGTGAGAGAGATAGGATGACTGAGAGAGACTGAGTGCAATAAACAAGCACAGCTCTGGGTCCCACTAAATTTGTTATAATACTTATAAAACCTGAAAACTTTTAACTGAGAGGTTATATTTGCGATAAGTAGTATCAGGTTCCCCTTTAGTAGAGTAGAGTGATGTATTAATTGGTCTTAAGCATTTTACATGTTCATACATCGCACAGGCCAGATGGATTGAGAAAATGCGTACCTTGGTGGTGTTTAGCGTATAGCAATATCCCAGTAGCTCTAAACTTAAGCAACGATTTATATGGGAATTATTGACGGGAAAGGTGAATAATTTTAATAAGAAGCTATAACGAAACAGATAAGTAATGGCAATAAATTATACTTCCATGGGTTGAAATCAGTGCATAATGTAATAAGCCTGAGTTCCAGTCATAAGGTGGGAATGCAAAAGATCGAGGTCCTTCATGTTAGGGGCTCAGGTAAAGGCAGTTAGATTGCAGTAGCTAGGTTAGTTATGGTTATATAAAACTCATCCTTCTTGAATATCATTAGCTCAAAGTGTACCTGGAACTCGTATGTATGTGGGAAGGTGCAGCTGCTAGGTATATAACTATAATACTGAAAATTAGAAATGAAATGAAATGAAATTCCGAGGATTGAGCTAAGTTACAATGGAAAAATTGTGATTTAGATAGGAATTTGTAGCCCTAGGATTGCCAGCATTACCTAGGAACTTGGTGCGATAAATGTCCAAAACAGTGTATATTTGTATAGTTTTAGAGAAGTGCCTGTAGCTTCAGCTGAACATTTCTGTGACTAACGACAAAACACACTCCGCATTATCATTATCATTCTTCTTCTTCTTCTTACTACTACTACTATTATTATTATTATTATTATTATTATTATTATTATTATTATTATTATTATTATTATTATTATTATTATTATTATTATTATTATTATTATTATTATTATTATTATTATTATTATTATTATTATTATTATTATTATTATTATTATTATTATTATTATTATTATTATTATTATTATTATTATTATTATTATTATTATTATTATTATTATTATTATTATTATTATTATTATTATTATTATTATTATTATTATTATTATTATTATTATTATTATTATTATTATTATTATTATTATTATTATTATTATTATTATTATTATTATTATTATTATTATTATTATTATTATTATTATTATTATTATTATTTATTATTATTATTATTATCATTATCATTATCATTACCATTACCATTACCATTACCATTATCACTATCGTTATCGTTATCGTTATTATTATTATTATTATTATTATTATTATTATTATTATTATTATTATTATTATTATTATTATTATTATTATTATTATTATTATTATTATTATTATTATTATTATTATTATTATTATTATTATTATTATTATTATTATTATTATTATTATTATTATTATTATTATTATTATTATTATTATTGGTATTGTTGTTATTGTTGTTACGGAAACAAATCTTAATCACAAAGTCTGGATACATCAGAAGTTAGGAGACTTAATTCAGTTGTTATAATTTCGAATGATAAGACTCAGAAGGAGTCAGTTCTTCAACCTAGGGAGCCGGCAAATCACACAAAATAGATCATTGCTAGCTAGCCTCCATTAAATTTATCCTCAACTTAACTGATGTACCTTATCCTCACGCCCCTCACCACCCATATCCGAAGATAAGGATCTCGTAGTTCAGCACTGGAGCAGCTAGCAGCAAATAAACTGAAGAACGAGATAGGTATCGGTGACAGAAGGTAACGTACATCATCGACATCTAGATAAACGATAAACTGGAATTATTGTTAATTAAGTACGTTAATACAAGGGATAAGTCTAGAAAAATGATGGAGATCACAAAGACTGGTTGATATGCTGTGCCTGTTGAGGTTGGTGAAGGGAAAAGTGAAGTGAAAGAGTGTTGCGTGGCTTACAGTCAGGCAGAACAAGTGATGTCGGTCCTCAGGTACGAGTAGAATGAGCCCGAAAAGGAGCTGATCTAACCATCTTTATATGGTTATTTGCCCAAAGAAAATTGTTTACGCAGAAAGCTAAAATAAAGAAATCTCATACTTGGCTGTTTCAAATTACTCGCATAGTCGTTATATGGAAATACAGGACCAAGTGAATATGAGTAAGATTGGTAAACAATTAGAGCATAGGTTCTGTGAACATGATCATCAGGAATACCCACTTTTATCTATTTATGAAAACAGCACGCAAATGCTGAATTAGACAGAGGATTTTAAAATTGAAACATTTCACGCTCTGAGCTATATTCAGAATCAAAATCAACACCATCATTACTATCATCATCGTCATCGTCATGATTATCATGGCCATCATAATCTACAAAATCATCATCGTGAAGTACTGCAGGGTTTGGGCTTTTTGGCCATTTCCGAACTGCACAAAATTGGTACTTCCAACGTTTTTTCCGGTCTTCCGCTCTCTCCTTCCTTGTATTTGTGTATGCCAACTGGAACACGAAAAAGGATTCACCCTACACATGTTACCGTACCATTGTCTTCCGTATTAATCTAGTACTTCATAAATGTTGCTTATATTTAATTTGTTTGAGGTTCAGAAGTGAATAATGAATTAGATTAATAAAAGAATTCAAAGAAAAATAGAAGAGAACTCATTGTTTATTTATATGAAGTTAAACACAGCAGCTAAGTATTTATAAGCAATTATAAGCAACCACTGGAATGTATGAATAAAACAGGAAGTGGCAAGTGATGAACTTGCGAAGTGAGAGTGCCAGAGTAGGAAATACTGACGCTTCTTTTCTTATTGATTCAAAAGTGCAAAACTATTAAACATTTGACGACAAAGGAATTAAATGTGGTAAAATTGGTAATATACATTTATAATAGTTTATATAATATTTGGTGGCAGTGAAGTTTATCGCATAGCCTTTACGGTCCTATATTTTTAATTCCCATCTTTTGCGATGTTTTAGACGCTCTGATGGCGTTGCACTGTAAAACATTTGGCTGAGAGTGAAATAGGATTATTAATTCAAGTAATGAAGCTATGAATAGCGATAGGATTTTATCCATCCCCTATGATTGCGTCAAACGTGTTGTACTTTCTGTTCTAATCTCTCTACCCACTCACTCCTTGTCAAAAGCATGACGTCATCCGCGTAGGCCGGCAATGCACAAGGGTATTTCACAGACGAATTGGAAAATCCATGTCATTGTAATCTGTCCCCGCAATGCGCATTGAACAAAATGAAAACGGTACAGGTCGATTGTTTGGGATGTGTTCGGCATGTAGACACGCGTATTATGACGAGACAGCTACGATCTCCAGAGCGTAGAATTACGACCTGCTCTCTCTATGTCCCGGGTTCAAATCATATCTACCAGTATGAGACATTTTCCCATGATTCCTCCCAATATTTGGGTAAATACTAAATTGGATGTTTTATCATCATCTCATAGAAATAAACTATAGGTAGATAGTACAAGAAGGGAAGCACATAAATAACCCCAACTATCCACAGGCTACCCAAGCAAATGATACAGGGACATATTTCGCAAATGAGGCCGTTTCTTCGACATCGCACTAACTACACATGATCACAAAAATGTATATATCCAGTTAAATTGATAGCACTAAAATAGATGAAACAAGAAAACAAATAATGATATAAGGTCATGGTCAGCAAGTTGAAGTGGCGTTAGATTAAAACAAAGTAGGCATATTTCAATGGAATAGATTTACGTTGTCATGATCGTATAGAATTACATGCCGTATCAGCTGAACAACGTTGTAAAGGCGAAAACCAAACTGTAATCACTACAACAGGCAAAGTCATAATTTTACGCTGAAACTGGTAGAATCTACAAAGTAAAACGTAAACTGGTTTCGATCTTATAATTTACAATGTGTTATGTCATGTTAATTTCTTTATCTTTATATTATACAATATATAAAATGAAAACACGATAGCTCATTTTATAACACGATGCTCCATAAGTTGAGAAAGAAATTTTATGCTGTAATAACCCTTTAATATGTATGGATTTATTTACTGAAAGCTTTCGTAATATGCACAAAAATATGACAATACAAAATAAATATTTAAATCAATTTTAAGGAATCTCTCAGTGAATAACACCTTTGTGGAAACCATATGAATTATTTACTTTTACTTCAAAATTTACTTTTGTTATTGAAGAGTTAGGATATGCCCCTGTGATCTAGCTTTGTTGCTCACTTTTCCTTTTGGAGTGATTACACGAAAACAACGCCTTTAGCCTTAGCCGTGTACAAGCACCATACCACTGAACTGAATGACCGGAAGATTCAAACAGCGAATGATTGCAAACCTACAGCAATATTTTGTCAATTTAATGTGCAAAACCATTAACAGTTAAAATCTCATTAGTCTTTGGCGTAAGTAGATATCTCTTCGTGCGTTAAAACAACTGAAGAAATGAAGCGGACTCCAGTGGCGGTGAGCGCACTTCGCTCTGCGTGTCAGCGAAAACGAGTCCCAGAGGTATTTCCTAGGCTTCAACTAGTGTATGTAGTCCACTATAACAGACAATATTCAACAGAAAGGCTGTTAGAATGTTTTCCACTTCACTTACAGGTCTTTGGTCGCTCCATAGTGGAGTGGTTAGACCATTTGCTTCTCCCTAAAGCGGCTTGGCTTCGATCCCAGACAACAGCATGTGGGATTCATGGTGGACGAAGCGGCGCTGGGGCGGGTTTCCTTTCCAGGATATAAGCTCACTCCTGTTTACGCTGCTATTGTTTAACGTTACGGATTACAGTTTGCATATTGCCGCAACAAAATCCATACAACCATGAGGGCACGTAATGTTTCATTGCATTTATTCGTTTTTATTACCTTTATTGTTGCATTTTATTGATATTGTGTTTAGTTATTGTTATTTTTCTGTGTGGTTATTATTAAGGTTATTATTACTATCACTATTATTATTGTGACTCTTAATATTATTGTTATTGTTATTACTATTATTACTGCAATTGCTATTATTTTTGTAGTTATTACTATGATCATCATAAGCATTATTATTATTATTATTATTATTATTATTATTATTATTATTATTATTATTATTATTATTATTATTATTATTATTATTATTATTATTATTATTATTATTATTATTATTATTATTATTATTATTATTATTATTATTATTACAACAACAACAATAATAATATTCGGTTGTTTATACTGTTATTGCCTATTATCACGGACTAGACACTAGTTCAAGTCTGGGAATTTCCTCTCATAGCTCGTCTTCGCTAACAAGCAGAACGAAGTTTCGCTCACCGCCACTGGGGTTCAATTCATAAGAACAGCCCCGTTGCGTTCTGTAACTGTTTTAACGCACACATGTGTTGGGCCACCTGGTATGACGAACACATTTGAACTCCACTGCAAGAATTCCTTGACAAGCCACATTCGTACCATGAGGGTACTGCTACGACCAGATAAGACGGGGATTCCTTGATGAGACTTGAGACTATTGATTGCGTTGCGTGTGAGTCTCCATCAGTGTTGCTAGGTTTCAAGTCTGGCTTAATGGAACCTGTAGAAATATGGTACCATTCGCATTAAAATCCTGACACTTTGCATGAACTCCTCTAAATAAAGCGGAGGAAATTGCGGAACCGATTATTGCTTAATCAATAGTAAGACTGGTGTAAAAATGAACATGGACTATTTTATTGTTGGAAAGCAAGGAAAAGTGTAAAACAACTGAACGAAGATGTTATGTTAGGCAATATACTGGAACTAAGTGTTCAGGTTTTTGCGAAAGTGCATTATGCTTCTCTTGGTGGTTTTCGGCAGTCAGATCACGAAGAAACGCCTCCACATAGCTAAAGAAAGAACCAAAAGTTCGGCGTTATAGACTGGCACCGTTCCCACAGTATCTAAAGCTAATTGATGAGCGGGTGCGCAAAACATTACAAGTGCCCGAAGCATTTCAAGAGAGACAGACATTTCATGTCCATCCGGTTTTGCAGGGTTGTCCGTCGGCTGTGTTGCCAGGATGGCACCTCATCGAGGTAACTGCGCTCTGTAAATGCGGTTCCAGGTGCAAAAATGGCGTTGCGGTCGTGTCACCTAGTGGGGCAACAGTCGAAACCTGGGGGGTAGTCTCCATGTGCGAACCTCGCGTCGAGATGGACTACGTTTAAACCTGCATGGACCCACATTTGATGGGTGTCTTGCCGGCCACCCGTTTTCTGACAAACAGAATCCGCATCAGCGTGGTAAGTGCGGAATCCTCTCTGATATGTAATCAATCAATAAACTCATCCATCAATAGTTTGGACCACGGTAAGAATATCTCTAGGTACACTTGTTATTACAGCAACGTGTATACATGTGTGATAAAAGTTTTCTTTTATCAAACAGTGTATGTATGTATCGGACATTTTCTTTTCCGATTATGCTCTTCAGATGGACATGCATGTACACACACATGCACACAAACACAGGGAGCGCTTTCCAAAAGTTCTTTTTATTTGGATTAAGAGTCTTCAAAACACGTATTTCTGTTGAAATCTCGACATTGAATTCGACATTGAATTTTTGACTGGAATGCAATTTTTCTCTACCTTCTAAGTAGGTGGTGGAGAACGAATAAACGATATGTACTAGGAGAAAATGTTATAATACTGAACACTACACGAAGAAGGGGATAATCTGAGACAATTGATTGTATGAGTAAACAGTTTTTAACATTGGTGCCACATAAACAAATTTGAATTATTTTGTAAAGGGTTTCTTAAAATTAACAGCGGTTCATTGGCTTGAAGCAACGATTACATTAGGTATGCTGCCTACGTTTAAACCAAATGTAGAAATTATTCCAAGTGTCCCGTACTATTTGATGACGTCTTTGTCTTCTAGTTGGTATATTTGTTTGCAACAGGTTGGCAAAAAGTCCTTGCTTCTGTGAATGACCAAATATACGACACACGTAACACCACTGAGCAAGCAGTATGTGAAAAACAAATGGAGAGCCAGCCAGAGAGAGAGAGAGGGGGGGGGGGGGAGAAGAGACAGAGAGCGACATTCGCCAATGAAAATGGCCTTTCCGCCACTCTTGGTTTTTAATATGGAATGTTGGGTGTGAAAACTTCTTAATGCTCTCTTCTGGCTTCTTCAGGTTGTTCAGAACGTTCAACAGTGGTATGGCGATGCATACCCCATTTGCGGACTAAGCGCTGCAGAGCCGCAGGTATCAGTGTCAAAGGATTATAAGGAGGAATTTAATCTCTTACTTGAGAGTGAAACTGCATAAACATTTGACACATTCGGGAACTGTTCGCTCACTCACAGGAGGACATGGCCACTAGGTCCAGGATACGCCTCGCCGTTCGCGGACCTCAATCCATTGAATTTCTGCCTATGGGGGACATTTAAAGACTTTGGTGTATGCCAGACCCATCGAAAATGTGCATACGTTGCACGTTTTTGTAAAATGGCTCATATCTCAATAGGTATTTGTTTAGATACCCATATGTTTATAGGAACATTTCTTCTAGTTCTGAACAATCCCAACTCCTGTTGCAATATAGGACACATTTTAAGCAATCTGTATATACATATACAGGATGTTAATGAACTACAATGAAATAACCTGATAGATTGTAGATATGACTGAGATAAGTCATTTTAGATAGGCAATGTATGGCTCGTGGCTAAACATAACACAGTAGTATGATATTACACATATTGGTATCAGACGCTAATAAGTTGATGTTAAAGCAAAGCCGGGTGAAAATTTGGCTTAGAATGTGTGCCGTCCAAGTATAGAACTATCGACTTTCAGCAGCTCGTTATCAGCGTTCTCGTGCCACAAAGATCTCTCAAATCACTTGACAGTGCGATACTTAACAACGATTAGCTTGCCTTCTTGAGTTACGAGTCTTACGTTAGAGATGTTTGTTTGTGGCTTAATTGGTAACGTCAAAATCTGTTATCCCAAAGGTCATGAGTTCGTTTCCTTTCGTGCGGTCACTTTTTTTCATTCTTCTTTTTATTCCATACGGAGAACAGCATCGGTGCCGTAGCCGAGCGATTAGACTGTTCGCCTAGCACCTAGGCCGCCCGGTTTCGATCCCAGGGACCCGCATGTGGTATTTGTGGTGGACGAAGCGGCGTCTCGGTGGGTTTTCTCCGGGTGCTGGTTTCCCCCGCCACTCATTCCATCAATTGCTCCATCTTCACCTTTCCATTCATCCATTTCGTCTGCATTTCATATCAACCGCTTTATCGCCATCAGACCTGGTGCTTGGCTGACCACCCACTTCCAGGTCTTCACTTTGTGTGGTCCATAGATTCCTGTGCTCCCCGACAGGCGTCTGACCCTAGGCACTGGCTTGCAAGTCCTAGAGGGTGTGAGTCCTACATAAGGGGAGGGTAATCAGGTAAAGAAGAAGAAGAACATTAACACTACTATCATATCCTTGATTCGGTTCACATCAGAAATCTTGGATAGGGTACAACAATTGTTCTTTCGCCACTGTCAACTTTGCCTTGAAAATTTAGGTCACCACTTCGAGGAGTTCCTATAAAATGACCTAAAGCCTTAGATGTTTTTTCTGTTTTTATGCTTTATCCTTTAAATTACTTCTCATTTTGAAGTCAGTGCATGAATGCACTAATTAAGATTCAAGTTCTTTCTAGCAATAATTCTAATTAATTGTACGAATATGTTGCAGTAAAATGCATCAACTGAAACAGAATTTAAAGTCTAGAAACGTGCTCTACTCAAAAGAAAGAAAGGAACAAAAAAGAAAGTAGTGAACGAGACTCGAACTCCAAAACAATGCTGAAACTATTGTGTTATTGAGTGCGAAATTCGTGTGCATCTGAAAAATTAGTGGAAATATGGTAGGTATTTAATTAGGTGGTGACTGTACGGCCTTCCTGTGTGTACAGTCTAGCGGTCCTTGATACATCACAATGCGATATCGCTGCTATAGAACTTGAACACTGAAACATTTAAATGAAAGCTTGGATGCGAGTCACTTCCGTGGCTTTAGTAGCAGAGATCACCCTACCTGGCATCGCAAGAATGTTTATTTCACATGTGTATACGGAGAGTTCATATAGTTACTAACAAATTCAATGTGTACCATTGTTCCAATAACGATTTCAGTTCGCAATGAATAAACCAGCTTCTATTACATTTTAATTCTTTTACGCCCGACATATTTTCGTCTTCTATGGAATCACCTTCAATATCACTGTCAAGCCCCCAATTTTTACGTTCTACAAAGTTAAAATTAGGTTTTATGCATCACATATTAGGATTTTATGGGATCTTATATACTCAATTTAGAAATTTATAGGACTTTTGGAATATTTGGAATATTGGATATTTGTGTAATATCCAATCGACATGCCATCGTCTTTATAACACTAATTTGAAATTGGAAAAAGTGACACTGAACATACCTTGAAATATTGTCAGGTGTCAATTCTCTTCTGTCCTCCATCAAAATGCCCTTGAAAGTGAAGAAATCGCGCTCCACTTCAAATGCGATAAGAGATGCAAACTTCATTTCGGCTATCTTTTTTTACGGCCAAATAAAGGATTCTTACACTTTTTCCTACAGAGAACGCGACCGATTGTTTCTTCGACCTTGAAATCTGACTGCGCACAAAAACAGGATTTTATAGCGAATGTAAATTGTTGGAACTCCCTATTATGAAAATTATACCCAACACCGCTATTAAATGTTTACCTAAAGTTTTAACCCATTGTTGCGGCAGGTAAACATTACAGATTTCAGAAATTTACTGTTTCTCTGACAACCACATTCAACAATAGTGAAAGTTAGTAATATTATAAATTGATGTGCACCTTTTAATTATAGTTCATTATTTTAACTATTATGTCTGAATATTACACCAGTCATCTCCTCAGGGCGGTGGTGGCGCTGCTGCTGACCAAGCGGGAGACCAGGGTTTGATTCCGGTATGAGCATTTTCTCCCACTGGGAGACTTAGACCGGGGTACACTCAGTTTTCCGAAACTGACACGAATAACAAGGAATATCTCCGAAATGGTTCACTCTACAAAAATTCATTTGGACATAAACTATGTGTTTTAGCGAGACCTACAGTTTTTGTAGAGTAAGATTTTGTCTATTTCTTGCGGTTTACGAGTAATTCCAGTCATCCAGAGAAAACAGGGCTTTAAAGGCTATAGACAGAACATTTAAAATGAACATTTCATTTGTCATACAAATATCTTAAACATATGGCATTTTAATCAAAATCGTTAGAGGCATTTTCAAGAAAATCAAAATTTTCGAAAAGTTTTCTATGTAAATCAGGGTTGCCAACTTTTAAAAGTAAAATTATCGTACTGGCCACTCAAAATTATAGATTTGGATTCAAAATTATCGTGCATCTTAAACCAAATGCTACAACAATTAAAACATCAGCACAACACTTATGAAATGTAATAGTATTGTTGTTTATGATATCCACTTACAAGACTGATGACCTCAATGAGTATTACAACTTTAGCACTTATATTTCTTACAGTGTTCATCTGAAAATTCATCATCTTCCTCAACTGTTGCAGCATTATACAAATTGGTTGCTGAGATAAACTTTAACATGTTCTCGGTAACTTGCAGATTTTCGAATCTACTACATTCTTTCATAAGCTGAGACGACAGAATAACTCCATTTACCGTATCTAGCACCAATCTGTTTCTAATTTTGGCTTTTATTAAGCCCAGTTTAGAAAAAGTCTTCCACAAGAAGCGTTTCTGTGGGGCAACGAAATCACTGACAATGCAAACTCCCGTATTTCTTTGAAATCAGTATTTCCACTTAGGTAACACACGTGTTTAACAGCACTCCAGAAACTGCCAGGTTCAGGCATGTTCTTTATTTCACACGGAATATCACTTATTCCTAGTTTTCTCCATTGATCATCTATTTTCTGAACAGTGCCTTCTTCATTGAGATTATCAGACCTGGACACACTGGCAATAAGAGGATAAAGGGTATGCGGATTAGTGGGATATGGAATTGTTGCCTTAGAGGAGTGTAGACAGGCCATAACGGCAAAAGAGAAGTTGCTATTTGTAATTATTTTTATTTCGCTGGTGTGACAAACCAGTGAAAATATTTCGCCGGTATCGAACTATCAACATTCAAGTTATCGTACACCCCCATAATTATCGTACGGGTTGGTTACCGTGAGTACAAACATAAAAAATATCGTATGCACCCAGAATTATCGTACGGGTTGGCAACCATGATGTAAATAGTAGTTTATGTTCGGTATATTTTCTTCAAAATCTTCGCTTCGCATCCTTGAAAGGCATTACACTGAAATACAAACTTTGGTTTTTAACTGATTTTTCGTTTTTGGGTTATGCTGTCCACAGACTGACACACACACACACACACACACACACACACACACACACACACACACACACACACACACACACACACACACACAGGACCTTTTTCTAAAAATGTCTTTTTTGGATTCAAGGTCTCAAAACACATATTTCCGGTGAAATCTCGACATCAAATTTTTGGGTGGAATACTATACTTCTTTCTACTTACCAGTAGAGAAAGTAGAAATGCTATAGCTTTTAATTATTCGCCTGATCCACATTTTGTAAATAACAAATGTTCTCAAGAACATTGTGTTTGTAAATTGCTGTTATGTGATAATAACTCAAAACTTTTAATATAAACATTTTGACCCCGTTAGACACATTTCTTTGTGAAAAGTGATATGCCATATAGCTAGCCCATTTCATACAGTACTTATCTTTAAAATTTCATGATTATTTGTCTAATTCATAGCGTGAAAAGGCGCACACACATATTCTCTCTCTCACTCTCTCTCTCTCCCTCTCTCACGCACATACACACAATTTGAAAAACGTAATTTTTGTTTTCAGGATAACCTATTAAGCCAGCATCAATAATTCACCAAAATTGAAAATTATCAGAACATTTATTCCCTATCGATAACCAATCTGAAAGGACTGCGTTAAATTTAAGAGACTATTAGTTTAGAACAGCGATGTCCAACGTATACGAAAGAGTGGAGGTTGGATTTACCTCCTTGCATTGCACGTGGACATTACCATTCTTTAACACTTGGACGTGGATTTTGTTGCAGTGGCGGGTTGGTTACATGCACGTTGCGTTTGCTTTACGAAAGCACTTTCAAATATTTGCGATAAATATATGTTTATTAGTGAGTTCCTTGGTACTGCTTACGTTTAAGAAGTCTGTCAATATTTGGCGACAAATTGCACCTGTATAGCCTTTGAATACCAGGTGGCCTACTTCATCCGGCATCAGGTAAGTAGATAACCTTTCCTGCGTTAAAACAGTTACCGAACTCCACGGCGCAAGAGATTACAGTTGAGTCATTCCACGTCAAATCGCACAAAATATGGTAAAAATTGACCTTAATATCTCAGATTTTCTTGAAAAAGATTTTTGGTGTTTTGGAGCAGAATACTTTTGACCCGTGTTTCTTCGTTTTATAAAAAAATTTATTTTGACAGATATTAATTTTTGAAATGCCCCAAAAATCGCGCGCTCCTTACTCTTCGATCAATCATACCTCCAACTTTAATCAAGCAAATTACTTGATCTTTGGCTCAAATTAAAGATAAATTGCAGTATTTCGTGAGATATTTATTACACAATTTTATTAATTATTATTAATATTATATTTTATACAACTAAACCTTTAAAGTTAGATAATACAACAAACTCGACCATTTAATAATCTGAAAAAAAGAAAGAAAAAAAAACTAAAAGTACACTGAAGTTTATTCAATATTCTCAGAAAAAATCAGAATGGACTCTGTAATAGTTCAGTTGTAATTAACTTTACAAATCAGTGCAGCGGACCCGGTGACGGCGGTGACGGATACCGTAACTTCACGCAATTATTGGCACCTTCCATTACAGTAACTGTTCACTGCTTAAGGTTTCATGAACGTTACAACAGTATAGTAAGGAGAACACTGCTAGCTGACACTATTATATGTAAACTATTAGCATCTTCAAACCGTTTTTAAAATATGCATTTTAAACTGATGTTTTTATACAACACAAAACTTTAAATTTCTACTCGTGTACCTCCTTCTTGGAAAGAAAATTGTTTCACTGAAGCATCAGTTTTTGACAAAGGAATGAAGGACTGTAATTTTAAAGTATAGCTGGACCCATCATTCTTGGCCCCTGACTTTGACCGGAAGTCCTGTAGGCGAACTCATAGCTTTTGTCTGTTTCATCAGCTCATATTGTATAATTCTGCGAATGAAACCATGCAAAAATGGGGAGGGAAAGGGAAGGTAGTGACGTCTGCATGATCTGAGACAGTCCTTGCTAATTCACAGGTGCTTTTTAGTGCAGCGTGCAGTTGAAGGCATAGATCTTTGTGACAAAGAGTGAATATAGTGAATTTGTGAGACATTGATCATAGTGTAAATCAATTATGCCACCTGTATGTTCTAAATAAGAGACCAAAACATTACACAGTTAGAGCAGAGAAATTGTTTCAAATGTATGGGCGTACATGAAGAACTAAACGCAAAGAACTGCTTACATCAGAAGATTTTTTCAAAAAAATTAAAAAGTTCAAAAGCGCGTATCAGATACCACAGGAATATCAGAAAGTAGGTGCATTGTGGAGACATTTTTCTACATGGACTGTACTTCCTTAGTGAGAAGAAGTTATGTGAGTAGCATATGAAGCTGACGCACCAATTCGCATGCTGCCTGCAGTCACCTGGCGTGGTATTCGGTTTCAAGCTTTACATTTACTTCCTCCAGAAGCCAAGAACGGCGAATCCAGCTGTAGAAACGGATTTCTACTTCATGGCGTCCGTGAGCACTTGCAGGCCTCCAGAAAAAGAATTGTAGCAAATGCACTTACGCTCCCTCAATAGGTTTTAATGTCTTATTTTATAGATAAAATATCAGGGAATACGTGTATACTTTTATAGATTTTTAGCACATCGATCTAAAGTCTATTTTTGGTTTTACAAAATATATCATAAGAAACAGTCCAAAATTTGTGTGCAATAATGATTGGTCGAAAGTTGTTAAAAGTGCTGTATTTAACCGTTCCAGTGCGCCAAACCCCAACTCTCAACTCTATATGGCCTTAGTAACAAGTGAGTTTATATTACGGTGCGCGCAGAAATTGCTTAATTTCTAATAGCCATAACTAAGTAAATAATTTAAAAATACGGAAACAAAAAAAATACAGGTCTCCTTATTTCATGCCTATTATTCATAAAAAAAGTTTGAACTTCCTACGAAAAGGTCGTGTTTTACGGGTGTACGAATTGACGTGGATTGACCCAGTTACGTGTTCTGCCTCTCAGCGAGACGTGCGGTGAGAGACAGTTGAACTAGTGTGTGTAGTTCGTGATAATGGACAATAACAGTACAAACACTGAATGGGTCTCACTTTACTTACCTACAGCTGGATTCACCGTTCTTGGCCCCTGGAGGAAGCAAATGTAACGGTTGAAAGCGAGTTTTACTTACCAAGCCAGGTGACACCAGACAGCAAGCGAATTGGTGCGTCAGCTTCATATTCTACTCACATAACGTTCTACTTCGAAAAGTAGTGTGCACAATCCATGCAGAAAAAATTTCTATATAGTGTACTTAGCTTAATTAGCTGTGCAAATGTGTTCGTAATAATGCATGCATCACTGCAGATATTGTAAATTTGGTCTTTTTCCATTTAAAACCCACTTCTCTCACTATTCTGTTTAAGGTTGACTTGCTGCCCTGAAAGTTAATGTCTTCTCTTAAAATTCTAGGTAATTTAGCTATTGTAGGATCACATTTTTCCTGAACACAAGAATTATGAATCGTTCTTCTAAAGACTGACCGCCTCCGTAGCGCAGCTGTTAGCGCGCTTGCTTTTGGCGCGGAGGACCCGGGTTCGATCTCCGGTACCAGCATGGGGATTTTATCCCCACTGGGAGGTCTGACATGGGGCACACTCAGCCTCGTTAGGTCCCGGGGGGACCAATTGAGGAGCTACTTGATAGAAAATTAATGGTCCCAGGTCGTGAAGGCCGGGAGGGATTGGGACGCTGACCTCGTACCATTCTCCAATACTGCACCCCACCAATGACGCTTGTAGTGGGCCGAGGAGGGGGACGCAGCGGCTGGACGGTAAGGCTTGGCTCTTCAGGGGCTGTAGTGCCGGGGCTTAGTTCTTCTAACAGCACATTTATCGAAGTCATCTAGATCCGTTACTCATTTCAAAACTTTTTTTGCCTGGAGTTCCAAAAGATGTGTTCTGATTTTCATGTAGTTCGCGTTCAAAAATTCGTTTCACTGTTCTTTCTAACGCTCTTGTGGCATCTCATACGCGTTTCTGAACTTTTTAAATTTTTTTTGAAAAACTCTTCTGGTGAAAGCAGTTCTTAGCTTTTAGCTTTTTTCTTCATGTATGCCCACACATTTGAAACAATTTCGCTGCTCTGATTGTGTAATGTTTTGGATCCTAATTTAGAAAGCAGTGGCAGCTAATTGATTTATGCTGTGATCAATGTCTCATAAATTCATTATATTCACTTCTTATCGCAAATATTTTACTATGTCTTTAATTACATCACTACCTTCCCCCTCCCCACCCCAACTGTTGTGCATGGTTTCTTTCGCAGAATTATATGAACCGATGAAAGAGACAAAAGCTATAGGTTCGCCTACAGGGCTTCCACTGAAAGTCGGGGGCCAAGAACGATGGCTCCAGCTGTACAGCCCGGATTTTCAATGCATGCCTACGTCTCCGTCACTTTCCAGTTTTCTGGAAGGAGGCGAGGGTGGTGTGTATACTGAAGCCGGGCAAGAACCCAGTCTTTCCTAACAACTACCGCTCCATCAGCATTCTCCCAATCGTCTCAAAAGTTTTTGAGCTGTTGCTCCTTACCCGTCTAATGCCCCTTTTTGAGGATAGGCAACTCCTACCGGATCACCAGTCAGGTTTTCGTCGGGGTCATTCCACGACCATGCAGTTGGTGCGTGTGGCCGAGATGGTTTCCCTGTGTTTCCAGGAAAACATCAAGACCATAGCAGCTCTGCTGGACGTGGAAAAGACATTCGCCACAACTTGGCACCGAGACCTACTGTACAAATTAAAGCAGGCAAACATCCCTTCTCCATATCTCACAATAATCAGCAGCTTCCTTCAGGACCGCACTATCAGAGTGAAAGTGGAAGGAAAACTGTCTACACTAAGAGACATAGCGGTAGGAGTCCCAGAGGGCAGTGTACTCTCCCCGCTACTCTTCGCAGCATACATGTCCGATTTCCCCACGGAACAACACACTGTGGCATGCCAGTATGCGGACGACGTCCTCATCATGGCACAAAACGAGAATGTGAGATATTGCCTCCCTCCCCTTCAACGACAACTCGACGCCGTCGACCGTTGGAGTGAGAAGTGGAGAATGGCTATTAGTCCGGGGAAAAGCTCCGCTCCCCTCCTTGGTAAGGTTCGCCATTGGTGGCCAGAACGGTCACTTCGGCTCAGGCGGAGAATTATCCCATGGGTAACCTCCGCCGAATATTTAGGCGTTCTCCTCGACCGAGGGGTAACATACGCCCCACACGTCCGCACAAAGGCCAAACTTGGTCACGCTGCGCAAAGACAGCTCTATCCTATCCTCCGATTCACCATACCCAATCATCTGAAACTAAGAATTTACCGGGAAATCATTCCGCCATTGATCTTATGCGGCTGCGAAGCCTGGGGATCAGCGGCACCCTCTACCATACGCAAACTGCAGACAGTGCAGAATAGGGCGTTAAGAACTATGTATGATACCGGGCGTAGATTCCCGTCTTACATCCTTCACAACCACTCCGGAGTACCCTATATTATGGACTTGGTAAGGGAGCGATCCCGAACCATGCACTCCAAACTTAACTCCCGCACCAATCAGCTGGTACGGGCATTAGGTCAATACGACCACAGAGCACCTCGTAGAAGGAAAAGTTACAACCTACCCAAGGATGCCCTTGGATAATGGTAATGCCACTCCCATCTTCTAACACACACTTACCCCAATACCGATTCCTGCCCCCTTCCTGTATCCAAAATTAGGTATACAGGAAAAAACCTGGCGGTGCCGTGGCCGAGCGGTTAGCGCGCTCGCCTACCACCTAGGCGGCCCGGGTTCGATCCCAGGGACCCGCATGTGGTATTCGTGGTGGACGAAGCGGCGTCAGGGCGGGTTTTCTCCGGGTACTCCGGTTTCCCCCGCCATCTCATTCCACCGGTGCTCCATCTTCATGTATCATCAGTGTCACCGCCTGCGGTGCCGTAGTAGTAAAAGCGGGCGTTAAACACTACAACTACAACTCCAGGAAAAAACCATTGCCCAAGACACAAAAGCTTGAAAGTTCAAGGACCCCTTTAAGACCGCACAGATAAAGTCGCATTAGCGGCTAGGTGCTGTGCAAATAAACATACCGTACAGGAGAACCTGTACGACCTGTTCTCGAATGCTGGAATGCTGGAATTCTGGGGTGTTGCTTGACTGTCTGTGTTGTTTAAAGTCATCGATGATGGGGTACCAAGTTTTGCTGAGCTTAAGGGCCTTTTCCTTCCTATTGAAGTTGTTGGAATGCTTATAAATTTCTATGGCCTCGCGCTGTAGTAGAGTATGGTAGTGTGAGATGTTAGATAGAATGCTGGTGTCCTTAAACTTGAGGACATGCTCCCCCTCCGCTTCTATAGCATGTTCAGCGACCGCTGACTTTTCAAATTGTCCAAGACGGCTGCATCTCTTGTGTTCGTTTAGTCTGGTGTTGATACTACGTAGCGTCGTGCCAATATATACCGCACCACACGAGCAGGTGGTTTATTTGGAGTGGTTGGCTGCGTGCTCTTGTGTAGTTGCCCTGTAGCTTCGGACCTCCCCTGGACCTGCTACAAAGGTTGCTTGTTCTCAAAAAACATAAAGAAATTTGAATTCACTACGTTTGCATCTTCCCAGGTATGATTCTCAGGATCTATTTTGCAGGTGAATCCCCGCTCCTCCCTCTCTCTCATTATTAAACATTAATACTATATATATACTAAATATATGTATATATATATATATATATATATATATATATATATATATATATATATATATATATATATAATAAATACACTTGTGACACCAATAATAGGCAAAGCGGCCACCTTTTCCTATAAGGCCTCTTGCGGTACTTTCAAACGTACCGTGAGTCCAGCCCTTTGACACGCTATGGCCAGCATTTACCCAGATTTCATCTAACCACACTATTTCTTTAAAGTTCTTCCTTTTCTTTTCTCATAAACTCAAAGCGCTACAGTATTTCATCTTTCTAATACCAATATTTTGTTTATTTTTTCGAATTCAAATCCCAGATCATGGGACTTCGTTCAAAGAGCAGCTTCTCTCAGATAGCTCTCCTTCTTTAAGGAAAGAGAGAAGCCTACGCGTGGTAGAATGCTCCTTTCGGGTGTAGGTAATATCCATACATGTGTGTTTTTATGGCATCTGACTGAAAACTGTCCAATTGGCTAACTGGAACGCTCTTGGTCTTTCTTTCCCAGAGGTCACAATTTTCGATGGACTTGCTTCTCTTTACAGATTCTGGTAACAGTCACCTCACCAAGAGCACGTGAAGTTCTATTCCTCTATTGCTTTAAAAGAATAACAGGTTCATTGTGAACGAGCATGTTCTCCTCTTCGTTTTCGAGGAATTCACTAAGAGAATAGGCAAGTTCTCTAGCCCGGCTATGAAGTGTAACACTCCGACCGGAAGCTGAACTTTCCCTTTGTCTACCTCTATCTCTTCGTTCACAGCCATGTCCACCAACTCTTACTTCCATAGCTAGGTGTTTTAATATAAAAGTGTTAACGAAGTTGGCTGAACAACACACTACGGCGTAATTACTACGCAACTGAACGTCTAATCAATCTCCGTTCCGCACACACAACTAGCGATAAACGGACCTGAGGAGTAAATTATTTATCAATGTGACTAATGTGATAACCTTTGTTTACGTTTCCATAGCAACGGTCTTCCTCTCTTACCTTTGACACCTATCATGTATCTTTCTCTAAAATCAGACTGTAGGCGGGTAGGAGACTGTGAAGAGCTAGGTCGGTTAGTCTTATTTATGCGTCACCTTTAATATACCCTTTACCAGCTCCTCCAGTGATGAACTCGGGTTCAGGTGAGCGAGTTTGGGGACAAACAATACCACATAAGTTCACGCTATATTTAATGAAGGCTAACAATGATCCATTTCAAGTGAGTTTTCGACTATTGAGGTTGAAGAATTATTACACAGCGTCTGAAACTTATCACTTGAAATGGTTACTGTTGAATTACATTGGCTAATTTCTGGCATAGCCAAACTTTCCGGTTAAAAGTAACTGATTTCATAATAATAATGCCAAATGTAAGTTGTCGTTAGTTGCAGAAATACAAAGCTGACGTTAATGCTTAAGCGCTGTCTTCAAGCTCAGCTCTGGGAGATGTCGTTAATCGATTACAGTAGACACTTCTTTACTACATGATGGGAAATACGAAAATGTTAGCAATAACCTGTATCCCGCTCTAATGACCTAGTGACCTCGTAGTTGTCGTCGGGCCCTTAAACACCACTATTACTCACTTGCGTCCCTATACATGACTATCCCTACCAACGTTCCTACAGAATATGAGGAGCGTTTTTTTTCAAAACTCGATAGATGCACAAAATGCGTTTCTGAGAAAAGCGGTTTTTTCTATTTATTGGCATTAATTGGTTAGCACAGCAACTATATTAATCGTTCAACTCTCCTTCCTGATACTGTTTTATTGAATGTGAAAAGAAGCAAATACCATAGTTTAACAGGTGCAAATTTGGGGTTTGAAAATGCAGAGTTTTTTTCAAAACCGGATAGATGCTGATTAACTTTTCTGCTTGAGAAAGAAATTAACACATGAGGTTTTGTTATTCTTATCATTTGTTGTTTTTGTTGCTTTTTATTTACGTATTTATTATCTTTTTTTTTATTAATTTTCACCTTTTTATAAAACATAATGTACTATACAACCAACATATTAATGTTTATAAGGATTATTTTATTCGGTGTAAACTTAGAAACCAAGTACATTCTCAATAACAATATATTTTGTTTTATTTATATAACAAAAATATTGAATACCTACACACAAAGAAATTTCAAACAATGTGAATAAGTAAGCTTTCACCTTTATTAGTACTTGTGCAGTCTGTACATGGTTCTTAGTTTGTTTCTCTTTTCCACATCTGCCTCTGTCTTAATCTTCATCAGTCCCATTTTACAGGTTGAGCATGTGTCAGTGTGTGGTGTACGGAATGGAAGATTGAAGAAGTTGTAAAATATGTTTTTATATTTTGACAATGAGCAGACTGGTAGATTTCTTTATCTTCTTTCATTGCAAAAGTTGGTCCTCATTTTTCTGATATTAAGTTCTGGAGGTAAATATCCTCCCCTTGATTTTGTTCTTCCATAATGACTTTCTCTACATCTGTACTTCTTGATGTATTGCTTTATAGCAGCAGTAATGCCCTTCTGTAATATTCCTGCTCTGCCACCTCCTCTGGTTTCGTTTAGCGCATTCCCAGATAAGTGACATTTTCTAGCCAGGAGAGATAATCTATCTTTTGACATTCCTGTGATTCCTTGGAAGCTTGCAGCACATACTGACAATACTCGGCCATCATTACTTCTCACACTGTATTTAATGCTAACAGTCTGCTTTCTATTTGCAGCCTCTTTATTCACTACTCTGCGATTAGGAGATGAAATACTCATATATTTCATAAGGAATTTATCTTGATCTATTTTGTTTAGCATGGAAAGGTGTTGGTGAAATCCACTGTCTCAACTAAGAATAAAAATGCAATGTAAGTATAACAAAGCTTGCAGAAGCACCTGCCTGCTGTGCAAGGGGTCCCGGGTTCGATTCCCGGCAGGGAGGTAGGAACTTTTCTCCAGCCAAGACTATTCCTCATCCTTCCCTGAGTCTGGAAGTATGAGGGAAAGTGTGAAACTGTGTGTGTGTGTGTGTGTGTGTGTGTGTGTGTGTGTGTGTGTGTGAATTCAACGTATAAAAACCCCCAAAGACCGTAAAACCTGTGTAACAGCATTTGTCAATAGGCAAGGCCGCCGATATGACCTCTGCAGTTAAAGACGGGATATAAATGGAACAAAAAAAAAAAAAAAAAAAAAAAAAAAAAAAAAAAAAAAAAAAAAAAAAAAAAAAAAAAAAGTTTGCAGGACTGAATGTGAAATCCAAGTGCACAACCTGAGTTGGCAGTTATTGCCAACGATGTAACAGTGTACAAAGCTTGCAGAAATGTTTGAGAATTCCAAGAATCGCAACAGTGAGATGGCAGTCAATGCCAACATGTGTTTCATAAAATTGAGGTTGCTACACTCTGGATAATAAAATCATAAAATTGTATCTATCGACCTTGGCTTTAAATGAGCTTGTGCATCTATCGAGTTTTGAAAAACCTGCTAATATTCCGTACCTTCTACACAGGACAAGAATCGAATTTTGCAAAATCTGATTTCACAGAACGATGCAGAAGGTGAACATTATGCCGATACTACATATAGCTCAATTTCGTAAAATTTTGCATCTATCGAGTTTTGAAAAAACGCTCCTCATATTGCAAAATCCTAAAACATGACAATTCGTATCTGAAAGAATTTAACCACCTTACTTTCCTTAATACTTTCATTTCCTTCCTAATTTTCAAAATTATGTGTATGAACATAGTAACTGCACCTCCCCACGTACAGGCATCTTATTTGCGGGTATGGGTTTTGTATTCTGGTTGACTGAATTTTATTGTAACCATCATTACCTAGCTGTACTAGCCTAAGTAATTGCCTTTACCTAACCCTCTATAGCATCGCCAATGAATGTAACTCAGGATTATTACATTATACATTGATTCTTCCATATGGGTCAATCCACGTCAAATCAAACACCCATAAAACACGACCTTTTCGTAGGAGGTTCAAAATTTTTTTATGAATAATAGGCATAAAATAAGGAGACCCGTATTTTTTTATTTCCGTATTTTTAAATTACTTGCTTAGTTATGGCTATTAGAAACTATGCAATTTCTGCGCGCACCGTAATATAAAATCACTTGTTACTCTAAGGCCATACAGAGTTGAGAGTTGGGTTTTGGCGCACTGGAAAGGTAAAATACAACACTTTTAACAACTTTCGATGGATCATTATTACACACAAATTTTGGACTTTTTTTAATGATATATTTTGTAAAACCAAAAATCGAATTTAAATCGATGTGTTAAAAATCTAAAACAAATACACACGTATTCCCTGATATTTTATCTATAAAATAAGATGTTGAAAACTATGGAGCTTGCATTAGTGCATTTGCTACAATTTTTTTTTTTCTGGAGGCGTGCAAGCGCTCACGGACGACATGAAGTAGCGATCCTACAGCTGGATTCGCCTTGAAAGCGAGTAACGCCGGTGACTGCAGACAGCATGCGAATTGGTGCGTCAGCTATGCTACTCATATAACTTCTTCTTAAACGCAGTACAGTCCATGCAGAAAAATGTCTCCACAATCTTTCTGATACTCCTGTGGCATCTGATACGCGCTTTTCAACTTTTGAATTTTTTTTGTGAAAAAATCTTCTGATGTAAGCAGTTCTTTGCTTTTAGCTTCTTCCTTCATGTACGTCCATACATTTGAAATAATTTCTCTACTCTGACTGTGTAATGTTTTGATCCCTAATTTAGAACTTACAGGTTGGCATAATTGATTTACGCTATGATCAATGTCTCACAAATTCACTATATTCACTATTTATTTCAAAGATCTATGTCTTCAACTTCACGCTGCACTAAAAAGCACCTTTGAATTAGCAAGACTGTCTCAGATCTTCCCATGTAAATGGTTTCATTCCCAGAATTATACAATATGAGTTGAAAGAGGCGAAAGCTATGGATTCACCAACAGGACTTCCAGTCAAGGTCAGGGGCCAAGAACGAAGGGCCTAGCTGTGCTTTAAAATTACACTCCTTCATTCCTTTGTCAAAAACTGAAGCTTTAGTGAAACAACTTTCTTTCGAAGAAGGAGGTAAAGCTGTGTGTTGTATGGAACCATTAGTTTAAAATGCATATTTTAAAAACGTTTTGAAGATGCTAATAGTGTACATATAATAGTGTCAGCCAGCAGTATTCTCCTTACTGTAGTGTTGTAACATTCATGGAACCTCAAGCAGTGGACAGTTGCCGTAATGGAAGGTGGCAATTGTGTGAGGTTACTATAGCCGCCACCGCTGCCACGCGAGTTCGCTGCGCTGATTTGCAAAGTTAATTACAACTGGACTATTAGAGACTCCATTCTGATTTTTTCTGAGAATACTGAATAAACTTCATTGTATTTTTAGTTTTTTTTTTTTTTCAGATTTTTAAATGGTCGAGTTTATGTTATTATCAAACTTTAAAGCTTTAATCGTATAAAATATAATATTAATAATAATCAATAAAAATTTCTAATAAATACCTCACAAAATACTGCAATTTATCTTTAATTTGAGCCAAAGATCAAGTAGTTTGCTTTATTATAATTGGAGGTATGATTGATCGAAGAGTGAGAAGCGCGCGATTTTTGGGACACTTCAAAAATTAATATCTGCCAAAATATTTCTTTTTATATAAAACGAAGAAACACGGGTCAAATATATTTTGTTCCAAAACACAAAAAAAAAAAAAAAAAAAAATCAAGAAAATCTGAGGGATCAAGGTCATTTTTTGCCTTATTTTGTTCGATGTGACGTGGAGTGACTCATATGCAAATTACTTATTGCAATTATTGTGCTACCTTCCTATTAGTTCTTTATACAAGTAAAAATGTTAATCAGCCTTAATTCGGAAAACACAATACTCCCTCAGGTTCATCTATTACTATCCCTAGTAAAAAAATGTATTCATTTGCTTAAATAAAACCCTAACTTTAAATTTAGCTGATTCTCTGTTGGTGTCTCAATTTTTATAGAAAGCCTTTAAAATGTTTAAAACTTGGGATTACATATAAATATTTCATGAACAATTAAAACTATCATAGTCATGAGCACAATACTCGCTATGCTGGATTTACTATGCTATTTTTACATTCTCATTGTCTCTCCTGAATTTCTTTGTATTTCCAAGAGTCGTCGTTCGTCCCATCTTTTTGATATCTTGTCGAAGCCCTAATTGAATTTCTACTACGTTCACTGCACTTCAACTTTACTTTGTCCTATGCAGTAAGACTAATTTTACAATTTTCTACTTTTCCTAAATGTTATTCTTAAATTAAAATAACAGCATAGATTTGTATATAAACTTAGGCTTTCACGGCCGGTGTCTTCACTATCAGATATGTTTAGTTCTTCCAGGCTTGTAGGCCGTGGTCTAGAAGGCATTGTAGATACCAACGTTTCGCCAAGTACTGTGCTTGGCATCATCAGGGTAACACGATCCGCCGCCTGCACTGGTCAGAGTTTGAATGTGGAAGCAGACCGATAAATAAGATCAAAGACCTACTGAGAGCGGCCAAAGACAAACGCCACCCACACACATCTGCAGGTATATATGAAGTTCCCTGCAGTTGCGGCAAAATATACATAGGCACTACCATGCGCAGTGTGGCCACCAGATTAAAGGAAGATAAGCGTCACACCAGATTGGGACATACGGGCAAATCGTCTGTGGCAGAGCACGCCTTATTATTCGGCCATGATGTCAACCTTAAAGAAACCCGAGTCCTGTCTTCTATAGTTAACTACTATGCCCGACTACAATAGAAATCTACAATCACAAAGACAACTTTAATCGCAAGGAAGAAATACTTCATGTACATAAAGCATGGATACCGGTCTTAAATAAGCTTTCAGACACACACAACAGCTGTAATAAAACCCCGCCTACAACTAGCCAATCACTCCGTAGCCAGCGCAACAATGCCCCCCACCCCCGCCATATAAACCCTAACGGACATTAACGGTCTTTGCTTCCACTTCTCTCTCTCTCTCTCTCTCTCTCTCTCTCTCTCTCTCTCTCTCTCTCTCCGCTTCCACATTCAAACTCTGACTAGTGCAGACAGCGGATCGTGTTACCCTGATGATGCAAAGCGCAGTACTTGGCGAAACGTTGGTATCTACAATGCCTTCTAGACCACGGCCTGCAAGCTCGAAAGAACTAAACATATCTAATA
Organism: Tenodera sinensis; assembly: GCA_030765045.1. Lineage (NCBI taxonomy): Eukaryota > Metazoa > Arthropoda > Insecta > Mantodea > Mantidae > Tenodera > Tenodera sinensis. Next base: position 741,399 of record JAUKNM010000059.1, on the reverse strand, counting down.
CTCAGTATAGTTTTGTGTTGGCAATGATTAGTTTCAATTATTGTTCTATAATAATGGTTTTGCATATATATTACTGAATTGTTTCCTGAGCGGAATATCCCCATGGTAACGTGCGAGGCTCACATTTGAGAGGACCCGGGTTCGAACTCGGGGCCGGCCTTTCCGACTCAGGTTTTTCCATGATTTTGCCTTGTTGCCAGGCGATTGTTAGAGAGGATAATTCACAGAAATTCCTTTCCCTTACTTTATAGCATTACATTCCTTCCTTGTTTCAGGGTTTTTCTGGTTCAATTACCAGTGGTGTGGCGCTGTGGCTGGCGTGCTAACTGGAGTAATTACACCTTCAGCTCCTATAACATGGCGGCTTTTAAACAAAATGTTAAAAAGCTGGAATACACGATTTATAAATGCTCTAGTTCATCGTCAACGTATTTGCCAGAGAGCATTCTAGAAAACAAAGCAAATGACCAGACGTCTCGATGGTCATCCCATACAAACAATTCCTCTGAGTATATAATATTGAAACTACAGAGATATTCCATTTTGCAATCAATAAGTTTCGACAAGTATGAAGAAACATATGTGTGCAATCCAAAAAAGTTCAAGGTGCTTGGTGGTCTCCATGATGACAACATGATTGAACTTTTGGAAAGTGGCCTAAAAAATGACAGTACACCAGAAACCTTCCCACTGAGCTGTATGATTGGTGATAAGGCTATCCCCTGTCGCTATGTAAAAATATTAGCCCTTCAGTCATGCGAACCCACTTTCAACTTCAGCAAGTGGTTAGTTGATCTAACCGGAATAGATGACTGGGAAATCGTCAAGCCCTATATTGAGTGGTTCACTGCATACCGAGAAAGAGAGGCAGTTAGGTATTGCCGAAAAACATTTCCGTCAACATAATTATAGAAATGCATTTGATTCACTCCAAAAAGAAACATAAGTGCCATTAGAAGACCCTATAATAAGTAGGCTGCATGATATCCTTGTTGTAAAAGGTGACTTTGAAGGCACTGAACATTTCATAGACTGCTCTGTAGATAGTGGGCTCTTCAATCAGTATATAAAACAACAAGAACATCGCCCAGTTTGGAGGACAATTGCCCAAAATGATTCTGATGTTCAGCCTGGAATGAGAGGTGGCCACCAAATGTGCATGGATGCATACACACAAACCATATACCTGTTTGGCGGCTGGGACGGAAACCAATATCTAAGTGATTTCTGGGCATACTATGTTCCTACTCGTAAATGGACTCTCATATCAAAAGTAACGGAAGCTGAGGGAGGGCCAGGTGCCAGGTCCTGTCACAAAATGTGTCTTGACACAGAAAGAAGACAGATTTTCACGCTAGGAAGATATGTTGATACCCAGTATAGATCTCCTGAAAATTTG
>JAUKNM010000059.1:657500-732500 GCA_030765045.1 Tenodera sinensis | reverse complement strand
AGCCATCCAGGACCAACTGTTACTCACTCTCCTAGTGGCGAAGACGTACCAAATGAGGTTACCGCTACTATGACGTCAATGGTGGAAAACTAGCTCGGGATTTCTTTGTGGCTCCACAGGAATCCACTGGCAGCTTAGGGATAGTGCCTATTCGAAGAGTCGATACCCTGCAGTGATAAAAGAAACGAAAATTGAAACCTAGGGATAGTTGAAAATTTGTTACAGTGAGGTTTTGGCTACAGGCATGAGAATGTAAAATCTACATAGTACAGAACTGTGCGGGATAAGTTTGGAGGTGATGTCCCCTGCACGTTTCGACAGGACGGTACAAGCACGAAGAACTGGAGTGAAACCATGGATCTTCTCCTGGACACATTGGTTCCCCAAGACGACGAACGGGAAGATAGTCAGACGCAAAAAGAAGCGAGGCTGCAAATGGCAAGTGAATATCCTACAGAGGGAACATGTGATCCTTTCACAGAGGAGGAGATCCTCATTTACATTGACCAACTAAAGAACAGAAAAGCTCCTGGCCCAGATAGAATTGGTAATGAGGTACTGAAAGCCCTTGCTAACCTCATAACACCTTATTTGTGCAATCCTTACAATGAATGCCTGAGATTGGGCAAAATGCCAGAGAGTTGGAAAGAGGCGAATTTGGTTACTCTTAAGAAGGCTCCTGAAAAAGATCCCAGAGAACCCGGCTCATACAGGCCTATTGCGCTTCTAAATGGCATGAGCAAGTTACTGGAAAAGCTCATATGCAGTAGGCTCCAGACAATTAGGGAAACAGCAGGTCTTACATTAACCTAATTTGGTTTCCGAAAAGCAAGATCTTGTGAGGATGCTATAAATCATACCGTCAATATAGTGGAGGAAGCTGACACCAAGTATTTGTTGGGTATTTTCATTGATATTGAAGGGGCGTTCAACAATCTATGGTGGCCCACCCTATTTGCTGAACTTCGTAGTATGAACTGCCCTGGGAACCTGTATCTGCTCCTTCGTGATTACTGCTACGGTAGAAAGGTAACTTTACGCGATTTTAAGATCTCGAGAGCAGTAACCAAAGGCTGTCCACAGGGTTCAGTATGCGGGCCTGTGCTGTGGGATATCGGGCTTGAACCGATACTAAATGAACTAAATCGGACTGCAGCAATCAGTGGGCACACTGCATTTGCAGATGATGTTGCCATCATCATTACTGGTAATTCTGGGACAGTATTAGAACGTCGTGCTGCAGATGTCCTGGATGTCTTTCATCGGGAATATATGGAGCGCAAGCTGACAATCTCCCCGGTAAAGACTAAATATGTACTTTTGAAAGGCAAGCTAAAAAGAGATCCAGCGATATCCCTTAATGGAATAAGAATACAAAGGCGTCACCATACAAGACATCTGGGGGTTAACTTGGAAGAGGGCCTGTTGTTTAGGCAGCATATAACTGAAACAGCAAAAAAGGCACTTGCCATAATGGGTAAACTTGGGCGTCTAGCACGCAACTTTGGGACAGTCCCTTATGGAGCTATTCGCTTATATAATAATGCAATCCTGGCTTCTGTGATGGGCCATGATGCAAGTACCTGGGCACATAGACTGTATTTAGTCACTGCCAAGCGATAAGTGCGCAGTCTTCAACGAAAAACACTGATTTGCTTGAGTGGGGCTTTTTCAACAATCCCAACAGATGCCCTATTAGTCACCTTAGGTATCCTACCGCTCGAGTTGGAAATTGGAAGAGGTGCCGCCTGCTACTGGCTTCGCCATCAACACCCGGTGCGAGCTGCACAAATTGCAGGAGCTCCAGTACAAGATAAACTAAATATTAGAGAACGACTTATCAGTGAATGGCAACATGAATGGGAGACGAGCACCACGGGTAGGAGAACCTATGACATTTTCCCAGATGTTGATGAGCAACTCCGCATGAGATACTTCAAGCCTTCAAAAGGATTAATCCACTATATCACGGGACATGGACCCTATGTTGCGTATCTCATGCGGTTTGGTCTGAGGGAGAGCGGCAATTGTTGCTGTGATGCCGTAGACACGCCCGAACATACACTATGGGAATGTCCGCTGCGGACGTCTGGGAGGGCAACGGCGCTCTCATACCTACAGGACAGAACTATCTACTCGGTGGTGCGTCGGCGAAGACTGTGGAGTGGCTAGATAAACTAGCGAACTCCGTTTCCACAAGAGAGACAGCCAAATTTAGAAGAAATCCATGACCACAGGGAAGACAACACTGGATTTGACATTCACCTGATTGGATCTACTGGACATGACATTCGTAGTTATAAGCTTAGTTAGGACGTAGGTTAAACATTAGTTTAGATTAATATACTGTGTATTCTGTGTTCAGTTGTATAAATTGTGGTATTGTTTAATAAAGATAAATCAACTGGGGCATAACATGTAGCTATATAAATGGGATAACATATAATAAGTTATGTAAAATGTAATTAGGTTATATATTCTTAATACATGAATTGGTAATGTAGTTATATTCCATATTTAAAACTGTATGTAGCACTGAAATCGTGGAATAAATGTGAAAATAACTGGGGGGGGGGGCTATCATTTAATTAGGTTATGTGTAGACATTATGTATGTATTAGTATATTCATTCCTTGCTGTCATATAAATTATTGCAGCATTGTAATTGAGGAACCAATAAAGATGCGCAAATAGTTCGTAATATAAAAAAGACACCGAACTAAGAAGATGCAGGATACGGTTGCACAGACTAGGTTTTTTTTTTTTTTTTTTTTTTTTTTTTTGCTAGCACAAGGAAGTTGATGTACCACATCTTTTGCACCAATTTTAAATCCCGTGTCAATTACGAAGTCAGAAAATGAATGCGCAAAGATGCAATGTGCTTTCAGTTGCGCTCCATGAAACCTTCCAGTTTGGAGGTAGAGTTAAGACTGATTCTGTAGAAGGCCGCTGTGAAATATAAAGCAAAATTACTCCCACTACATTGGGATACCGTTCACACGCGATGATGACTTCTTACAACTTCATGAGAATATATGTGAACTTTCGCTTCGGCATACCACACGTCTGTTCAGGTCCTATAACGCTGAGTAGGTGTTACCTCAGATTATAGGGCAAGATCTTGCCGCAAAACTTATAATCTGCATTTAAAGGCGTAATAGGGCGAGAGGCTTTTAGTTCTGCGGCAACTCTGTTTCGAAATTAACACAGTGCTACCTTCATGAAAACCTGTTAAGGTACCTTCATTTAGCTGCATCTTCACCATGACTCCATCCAATGTATGTTAAATAATCTGTCAGTTACCTTTATGGAACCTATATTCGATTACATCCGGTCCGGTGCCAAGTCCATGCTGACTGAGGTTACTCCGATTTTACACCCTGATTTAAAACGGTATTTGAATTAGGAGATAAATATTACCTTATATAAGGGTGGCAAAATTCCTGTGCCAATTCAACTTTGAAGTCAACTTTATCAGAGAAGTGCTGAAAGGTTTCTTGAAGTACGTATGTCGTTGTGTTTGTTAAATCTCTAGTGAAAGAACCCAAGCGGGAGATATATTTCCGCTCTCCATAACGTTTTTCCGAGTCCAAATGAAACAGTAAGCGGTTTTTTTTATTTTTATTTATTTATTCAGTTCAATACATTGGAATACACAATTGGACCATATCATGAGTCAATACATAACATGATATAAAAAGGTACCCTATAAGGGTCCATGGCATGAGAAACATTCTATTCACCGGATGAAGAACTTTCCTTTCCACCCAGTTGCGTGCCACGATATGGCTCCTGCTGAATACAACACATTCATTTCTTTATTGCAGAAAATGTATTCATCACATCTTGGCTACTACAGTGTTGTTCGTGTAATTCATTGAGGAAATCGTTATAACAGTGCAACTAATTTCTTCTGTTCTTAGATTATCAACAGGAGCGGCGCGTCCTATGTGTTCAGTGGTTCAGTGAACCCCCAGAAAAAGTTGATTATGCAAATTATAGAGTATTTATTTAAACAACCATTCTTCGTTTCATTCTCATATTAGATAATTTTATATGAATTTTCAAAGTATTTTATCGCATGAAAGGTTTTAGATAGAGCGCAACCGTGCCAAAGCTTGCCAAGGCTTTGCCGAGCTTCAATTTCCCTAGTGAGTTAGAGGTGCTCTTTCGGTGTGGAGAGGTGATAGGGGAAGTGGCTAGGAATATGTCTGTGTTGGTTCTCCCGCCAGCTCCAACTACATGTCCGATTCTGGTGGACACGCACGAACGGATCCGAACTAAAAGCAATCACAAACACGTTCCTCTTTGCAATAATGGAATTATTGTCTTCAATCGTTTAGCAGTACAGTGTATTGTTGAGTTATTTACTTGTGCTTTAGTATTTATGATATTCATCTGTTCGTAAAAGTTTGTTTTCCAAGAAGAAGGAACAGCGTTCAATATCTTTTAGAAACAGATTTCTCAGATGTAAACTTAGAAGAGAAGTGTGAAATGAAAAAGCTTGGTAGGCCGGGACCTCCTCTCAAAGTAAAACAGGCGCAAACAAGCCGAGGTAAGACATTTTGCAGGTCTTTTAATACAAATATACAGGGCTATTCAAAAAGAAAGAACAGATTTAAAACATTTATTTCTTCCAAACTACAGAAGACAGAAACATAATTACAACGTTCATGGACAGAGAAAGCTTTAGAATTGAAATAGCGGGGATAGAAGTTCCAATCACGGCCACATTGGCTCAATTTCTCTTGTGATTTGATCATTGTTATGATAACGATAACAATGAACAATGTCACCGCCATTTCACTACAAACAACAAACAACAATGTTTTAAAATACTGCGTGCGATTTTTATTTATGGGTTACGAAAAATACCGTTTATATCCTTCAATTGCCTAACACTCTTGAAGCTCCACGACATGGAATAAAATTGTTGAAGCTGTGAATTTGATAACTGTAGACCAGCCGATTCGTGTGTGACAAGAAATGAGCCACCGTTTTGACATTTGTCAAAACACGGTGCTCATATTGAAGGCATAATACAAAATTGTAAACTTTTCCCTCTCCATGAGCGTTGGAATCATGTTTCTATCTTTCGCAGTTTGGAAGAAATAAATGTTTGAAATTTGTTCATTTTTTTGAATAGCCCTGTATATAAAAGAAATAGTTGGATTTGCGGTTGCATTTCCACAAATAAACTATTTTGTTTTCCGTGCTTGCTGTTTGCTAAGGGTAAATATATAAGCTGGACATGCACTGGCGTGTCAGCTCTAAGTCATCTAACCCAGAAAGTTAAGAAGCACGAAGAATCTATTGCACACAAGAATGCTTATTTAGATTTATCAGTCCTTGAAAAAACAGAAATTAGGCAACAGCTTAGCTCAGCTTTCAGACAGAATATAGAAATACACAATGACAATGTAAGGAAAGCTCGCTATGTTCTTTCCAAAATAATTGACTGTAGTAAGTTCTGTATTAAGTTCTTACGTGAACATGTTGAAACTGCAGAATCGAAAAATCCTGGAATATTCAGAAGGCTAATCAATTTCACTTCAGCTTTGGATGCAGTTGTAAAACAGTACATAGATAATGCTACAGTTTTAAGGGTACATCCAAGGACATACAAAATGATTTATTAGAGTGCATGTTGCATGTGTGTCAGGAGGAAATTAATGCCGAAATAGCTAAGGCAGATTTTGTGTCTGTGAAAGCAGATGAAACTTCGATGTGTCTTCTAAATTTCAGTTGGTTGTAGTACTTCGTTATTTGTTATCTACTGGAGAGCCTGTTGAAAGATTTTGGAAATTTTTAAATCCTTCTGGAAACGACGCTTCCTCCTTAGCAGCTTGCATTAAAAGTGTTCTTGCTGATGTACAAGAACAGAAAGAAAAGGTAATATCTCAAAGATATGATGGTGCCAGCGTCATGCGCGGCCAACATGCAGGAGTCCAAGCAATTGTAAGAGAAGAATACCATTTCGCGCATTATGTGCATTGTTATGCACACCAACTGAACTTAATTCTTGCTCAAGCTACAAGTAAAACTATTTTTTCAGTACTATTGCAGAGATACCAATATTCTTCTCTCATTCACCTCAAAGAGTAGCTGTTTTGGATGCAATTGTGAAACAAAGAGTCCCTCTGGGATCAGGCACAAGGTGGAACTTCAAATCGAGAACAGTTCTTACGGTTCATGAGAATAAAGAGGCAATTCTAGAATGTCTTCAATACATTGAAGATATCATATGCCTAAGGTTGAAACTGCTAAAGCCAAAATTTTCCTTTTGGTTAGAGGTATTTTGTGAAATAATGACCCATGTGCATATTTTGTACAGTCTATTACAAAAGCGTACAATTGATTCTGTCTCAATAAAGCAAGCAATAGCTTCATTTGAAATTGAAATTTTGAAAATTAGAGACGACGTTGATAATATCATAATTGATGAAGAACTAAGTGTAAACAAGAAGTACATGCGAGGATATATATAACGAGGAATGTAGTAGCAAAGGAAGTATGTGACATAATAATTCACCAGAGCAAACAGAGGTCTGAGTTCTCCAGTCACTTATTGGCTTCTAATTTACTTGACCACCACTTCTTTCCTTCACTGAAAAATACATTTCCTGAGAAAATTCTTTCTGTTGTTGTGCAGTCCTATTCATTTTAAATAAAGCTAAGTTAAAAACAGAACTACAGATCATTTATTCTCGAAATGATTTTCAAGAAATGAGAAGGGCAACAGCTTTGCTAAAGTTTTTAATCGAAAATAACCTGTAAGAATCCTTTGGTGATGTTATAAAATTGTTGAAATTAGTAGCTACTATTCTAATGACATGTGAGGAAGAGAGGTGTTTCTCCCCTTTGTCACGGATCAAAACATTTCTTAGAAGTACCATGGATGAAGACAGGCTGTCTGCTCTTGTCATGCTGTCTATTGAAAAGGAAATGATCTACAATCTTACAGATTTCAAAGAGAGAGCCATAGACAGATTCGCCACCGAAAAGGAAAGGAGGATGGAGCTTCTCTACAAATGCACCTCTAGAGAAGATTCAACGCCATCAGGCTCATTTTAAGGTGATTTTAGAGCCACCGAAATACTTTATGTAATTCAAAAATAAAGTTATTTAGAAAGGTAAATTGCATATTGCACCAAAAGTAGTGAACCCCGTATTATTTTACGCACCAGCCGCCACTGATTATCAACATTGTAGAAGTTACATGTAGCCCGCTTAACCCTTGTGTCCACACACAAGAAACTATTCTTTGTTCTATAACCAGGTTACCGAGTAACCTAATAAATTAATTGCGGTATTAGTCATGGTTGACATTACTTACTTTCGGTATGTACAAAAAGTTAGAGCAATGAATTATAATTGTTGCATGCTATAATTGCACACAGTCTATACTATTCATTGCCATGTAAGCTTTGCTACAGCGAACGTCAATTGTGTGTGCTTATGGATAATATTCGAGAACTCTGAATTCAGCAAATTAAGCTATGAAGAGAACTATTATAGTATAAAGCTATGGTCTACTATTGATTGAGAAGAAGGTGAAGCATCAGATGTCAGTGCAGAATATTCTACAGACGAATGGATTCCATGTAAGGAAGATCCTTACGCTTAAGATAATGAAGATGCCTGTAGTGAAACTGAAATAGAAGGTGAGAAGGGTGATAATAGTAGTGATGAAAGTGACAGAGCTGACGAAGACAGTGGTGTTTGTGACAAAAATGGAACTGAATTACATAAAGGACCCTCTGGGACAAGCAAGTCGCTGTGGTATAATATCCTCAAACAAAAAATGTTACTCAAAGACGCAGACTGTTTCTATTAGATCTGGGAAAGCACTTGGCAATACCTTCCATTATCTCTGGATCATCAAATCCGAATTGTTTGAGAAATCCTTTTCTGTGAAATCGTGTACTGAGTGCATGATAGGAGCACCCCTAATTTTCGTGCCTGGAGGTGTGGGGACTCAGTCAAAACGAGAGGCTTCTGGACGGCTGGAGATCGTTTTGTATGTATACCTCAACCAAGCAAGAGGAAAAGCAAGACAAGAAAAATGTGCACGAGATAGAAACAACCAATTTGTAATGAAAATTGTATTACAGCAACAATGCGTGGGCTTTGTGAATAAATAATACTTCCCAGTATGTGTTTTGGAATGTAACGAACAGAAAAATTTACTAGCTATATAATAAATGTAACTCATTTTCACAAATGCAAACAATTAATATTTTTCACATATTTATGACGATGTCTTTTGCATTATTACTCAGCTGCATAATAAATAGTAAAACTCCTAGTAATTATACTATGAGAAAAAATATTTCACATGTGAACTTAGCACCTGTTTTAATTGGGATATAAGGTAGGTCGAATATGGACCGCGGGATGGTTTAGATTCATTGACATTTTAAACATATTTCAATTTTGTTTTATTGTGATATTTATAAAGATGTAAACGAGGAACAACCAGAGGCTTGTGCATATCAGTCACAACGCACCCCATACATTGACAGTGATAGTTATAAAGGTTACCCTGGTAACCCAATGTGGGTGCAACTGATGCCACTTTTTGGTGGTTCGGTGTTCAGTTGTTCGATTTAATCATACCCACATATGGAAGAACTTCTAGGTATCGACCGGATCCTGAAGTAGCGCATTATTGAGTTTCCATTTCCTGTGGTAGGTCTTCTAGCAATGGGTGATCCAAAAGACTCCAAATCGGCTCCGCTGTGTTTTGCCTGTACGCGTCCTCGGCGCTCGTCGCCGACTGCCGCTGTCATAGAACAGCGCGGATGAAACCATGCATTTTTAAAACTACTTTTAAAGGCTTTCCTTACCAATGTTATTAACGCAGATGCTGAAACTGGCCACCGTCGTTGTCCATACATTTTTGGCACCTCTTTAGCAAATTATCCATCACTAGGCGTAGTTCACGTAAAGAAATGCTGGCAATTACCTGACAGATATCTTGTTTTAATTCTTCCAGGGTGTGTGGGTATGTCTTGTACACTTTATACTTCCCCAGATATAGAAATCGCAGATCACTGGAAGTCTTTCTGCAAATCGCACTTTCACTTGGCAAGTTGACTGAGTTAACACATACGAATCATAAATAAATACACGCTGTGTAGTTGAAAACAAATGCTGAGCCATAATACGCTTTCTGACTAAGTACAGGACAAAATAATAAAGCACGCTGTAATAATTCAACCACATATCGTCGTCACCTCTATACAGCACTTCCAAAGCAGAGAAAAACAAGTCAACCGCGTGACCTTGCGTACATCAGCTGCTGTTATCGTGTTTCCGTTTGCGCAGTCGAAAATACCGCGTAGCGGTTCCCAAGTTTTTGGATCTCTCTGTAGTTTGAGTATCTTCATGATCAATGAACGATGCTTACTAAACATCACTGGTCGAACTTGCACTGTCCGCACCGTTTGCTTCATTGACTCAATGACGTAAAGTCGATCTATTATAGAAGTGAGCTGACGCTGGAAAGCATATTCAAGGGATTAACGTACAACCATTCCCACACATCCTATAGTTTTAAGGATTAGCATACTTGGTCTAATATCGGAAATGGATAGGACAGTATTGGTATGTATCATCTTTCGCACTTAGTTAGGACACAAATGAAATCTCTTCTCAGGACTGATGTGTCGTACTTGTGACACAAAATAATGGCAGTTCCGAAGTGAGATAGTCCTCGCACTTGTTACGTCTGTTTCAATCAGAGTGCAATTGCGTATATATTTACCAGGAGGATATCATTTTACATTAATAAGGATGTACTTCAGCCGCTGACATGCTTCTCTGCTGAAAGAATTTTATAAGCCAAACGATAGAATTTCCTGTTTCGCACTGTGCGTCCCTAATATTGGAAACGAAATTACATTGTGGTGCAAAAAAAAAAAAAAAAAAAAAGTAAGTGGGCACAGTTTATCGGCAGTCCCCAAGAGTTCAACATGGCCGACATTACACTAAACAGCTGACGAAAGAATTCCAAAAGGCAGTCCTGCCAACGTACACAATAAAGGCATTTCTAAACTCAAATATCACAGGGTTAAAGTAAGATGCTTTCAAACCATAATAATGCTTGAAAATCGTTGCCACACAACACACCTTCGGCAAATCTTATTCTGCAATAACACTTTTGGATAAAATCACTTCTCAGAGTTAAATATCTTAATATATATCTAATGCACTATTGTGTAGCGAACACAAAAATAACAACATTAACTATAACTGCATATATTGCACAAGACCAAACAACACAAACACGAGCAGTACGTCCACAAATTGATTGGTTAATTAATGCGGCGTCTAAACAGAATCCTGTTTTAAAATCTATCGGTTGGCCTCTCTGCAACGTATTCACAATTAAGGGCCTCTGTGGCAACATAACAGACGCAAAAACACCAATTATGGCCGTAGCTTTACCATAGTTATATTTTACGAACAGTTGGCGGCACTAATGCAACCCAACGGATCGAACATCACCAAATATAACCAGACTGCACATAATGGGGGGAAAATGACAAGAGCAGGGAGGTTGAGGGAAGGCTGGAACAGACCCAAATGCGCAAGATGCCCGCCAAGCGTAATCTAAGGATTACTAGGTGAGGTGATACTGAAAGCAGGCATTGTTGGTGTTCTAGCGATAATGGGATGAATTTCTAAGACAAATACCAGGGCACACAAGTGTTTATGTACGTTTGTAATAGATGAGTATTTTGTTCGCTATATCTAATGTGTACATCCTAACGCAAGAGCTTTCTAATTTGACCCAATATATTACCCTCAACATAATGACACCTCGCCCCCCCCCCTCATCGCTGCGCTAACCTAACCTAGCCCGGCTCCTACTCTTTTTACTCGGTCTTTCATAATTTAACATAACCTAAGCCTCTTACTACTACTCGGGTAGCCTAATCGAGCATTACTTAACCTAAGGGGAGCACAAACCTTCCTATTTATCAAGATATTTTAACCTTACCTAAGTCCCATGCTTATATTCGTCTAGCCCAGTGGTGTCAAGGTCACAGACCCTTCGGGGCTAAACTGTGCAACAGCTATATGCAGAGGGCAAAACATGACGTAATACATATCAACACTAGACGCTTTATCAACTGACACCTGTTTACTTGCAAGTTGGTCGTGTCCACGAATATAACCTTTCTTGGAGTGCGTACACCTTACGAATTTTTTTTCTTCAGATTTGCCTACAAGGATAAATAGCACAGATACAAGTTGGATCTGCGAAGGGGAACAGTACATCTCACGCGTAAATAGAAAACTACTGACATAGTTATTAAAGTTGATTAAAATAGTTGCAACCTTCTGATGATTAGGCTGAGTTATAGGTACTATTAAACCTACCCTAGCCCTTGGGTTCTCAAACAGGAAAGGACACCACTTACGCACTTACATGCCTCTTAAAGATAGATGTTGTTATTACTTTTCAATCCCAGATGTAAAAATGTCAATCTACTTTGAATGAATGAATAAATAAATAGGAGAATAATTACACGGTATTAATAATAGTGCTTTTAATACGAACTTGTATTAGATATAATCTATATTTATATAAAAAGTAAATAGCAGCTTTCAAATCTTGTTATACCTTAAATGAATATTCTTTGCTATTTTGATTAAACATAATAACAGAATATTTACTTGTATTATCTTCAAACATGTGAAATAACACAAAACATTATTAGTAACAGGGGTTGGCGATTTCCTCCAAAATTAAAGGAAAGGACTACATGCAAGTTGTTTGAAAACTACTGTCCTTAAATATACGTATTTTAGTGTTAAGCGTTTGCATAATGAATTTAAGACAATCTTAGTGAAAACCTAAGTAAAATACCACATGTTACACATTTGTAGGATCAGTTACTTGGCATATTTTTCAACTCACACCCTTTTCAAAATTTGACATACAAAGACAGATTCTAAGACTGGATGCCAAATTGCTATCCGAGAGTCTGTTTCTGTGGCGAGTTTTCAGAAGCTGCATTATAGAGAAACCCTGTTCACAAAGGTAGGTACTGCCAGACATTGCCATACTTTTTGCTGCGTTGGGAATCAAATTTGGGAAACACATATTATGAAGTTTCAGGTAGAATTCGATCAGTGCGTCTGAGCATGAATTGTCAAATTTCTCATGAAGGCGACTCACGCTGTAGTTCTATCAGCTCCAGCGGAACTGCTGTATTATTTACTTTATCTATTTCATAATGACTTTGCATGTTGTATTTTAATGCAAGATACTGGTTGCATATTAGGTACTGAATACTACTACCACAACTTGTTTTCCCATTCGAAACATGGGAATCCAAATGACTCATGTCTGTGCTCTCGGACGCAGCCATTGCTCTGCCTGCATCACACGGAAAACTGCACTGAACTGGTTTCTAACGGACTTGCCCTCTATGCCCAGGGCACGGCGACTTGCTCTCTCCGTGGCATTGCCACTCGGGGCCACGATTGACACCACTGGCCTAACCTAATCTAACCTTGCCTGGCCTAACCTAAAGTAGCTAGCCTAGATCCTCTTATAATTATTTATTCTATTACACTAACATCATACGTTTCTAGGTATTCATTCTATCCTCTTATTATCTATCCTATTCTCTGCTTATCTGTTCTACCCTGTCCTGATCTCCCTCTTTGCAGATATAACCTCAGGCATTTATATGCTGCTTGTAGAGGATTTCCAGCGAATTTAGGATTTAGAAGGTATTCAGAATCCCAGGCTTGCGTACTTATAGGAATTTCATAAACATTTTGATACTATTTTGAGTCCTCAGATCTTTTAAAGCACTTTTAGTATATTCAGGCTGCTTTTACAACGTATTTAAGAACTTTTCAGACAATTTTGAAGGTAATGTAGGTTATTTGATCGATTTTCCAGAAGTTTCAAGGTATTTTCACCTTGTTTTAGACCGTTAACAGATATTTTAGTTGCTTTAGGCTGTGCAGGACGCTTTTATGAATGCTTTTGCAGACCGTTCAGGCAATTTTGAGAGCTATTTTGTCGCCATATTATACTTTGAGGTCCGTTTAGACCCACTCTTAGATATTTCGGCCAGTTTCGAGATATTCTGAAGACTTTCACGACCAGTTTAAACATTTTTCAGAGCATTTTAGACGAATTTAACATTATTTAAGGCAACCTGAGAGTTATTCTAGCCGCTTCATGATAGGCTGACTATTGTTGTCTGCTTCAAGCACTCTAAAGGGCAATGGAAGGTAATTTCCACGATATCAGGGTGATGAAGCGGGCATTTCAAGATTGATAGGTGTATCTCTACCAGTTTAAATATGGTTTTAGACATGTCAGAGACATTTTAAGCACGATGGGGGTATTTTAGACTTTGTCACCAACATTTTGGAGGGTTTTCAGAATCCTTTGAAACACTTTTATAGCCTTGGACGCTTTAAATGGTATTTTTTCGAGCACTGATTAAGACATTTCAGTTCCCTAACAGGTATTTTGAGGGTTTTCAGGGCATCTTTGACACGTGAGAAGCATTATTTTTCGCCAGTTTGAAGATGTTTTAAGACACTCAAGTAGGTATTTTTAACGGTGCTAGAGGTATTTTAGTTGATTTAAGGACATTTCACTAAGTTTTCTTCAGTAATCGCTTTTGTTTTATAGTAATTGAAGAGCGGTCCAACCTATCCAGTCATTTATTGCATTTCTTGCATTATTATTTCGATTACATTTCACTAATAACCTAACTCGGCAACAACAATCATAGTCATCATCATCATCATCATCAACTGCTCTATCTTATAGTCCGAGCAAGCTAGCCTAACCTAACCTAATGAGGAACTAGGGATGTTAAGACCAGCAACGAGATAAAAGAAAAACATAATCACAATCAGATAATTTTATTTAACTTATAAAGATACATACACTGGCATTAACATTAACATTTAGAAAACAAGTATACACTGTTGAAAGACGACAGCACCCTCCTCCGTTCTTCTTATTGTTCACATTATCATTCTTCTCTCTTGGTTAGATGTGCCATTGGCGCACGAAGTTCATAGTTCAACAATCTTCAATTTTTCTACAGACGAGCTTTAAGTACCCATTTCTAGGCACTATTCTCAACACTGTATTGTCCATACGCATACGTCGATATTCCATCCTCTGCAATTACTCTCTTATCATCGAGAGGCGACAGAGCTATTTTATTAGATTCAACTGTAGAAACATTATGATGTTGCGATAGGATTAAGTTCATAGGAGTTCTTACAATTTTCAACGTTTTAAGACACTCCACATGGCTACTGAAGCGAATGTCTGCTTTACGGCTCTGCGCTTCACGCCCTTAATTTTTTTTTATCTCAGAGCCGTTAATATCGAAAGCATACATTTTAGATCCGAGGCCAACGAAACGGCGAATGATTTTTCCAGAGGCTTCATCTTTAAACTTCCCAGCACTTTTCTGTTTTGTGTAGAATGGCATACATGGATTGCAGGGTAATCAGAAGTGTCCAGATGTTCAAGCATATGTAATTTGTCCTGGTATATATCTGTCGTAGTCACTCGATGAATGAAGGAATCTGTATGTGTATACAACAGTTTAAGATTCTCAGCTCCATAATATGGAAGTAATACATCATATTGATACGAATACATTAGAGTCTTGGAAATGTCTAGTACACTCATACCAATGTATATAGCCTTGTTGAACACTATCTTACGAGAAGCCATATGAACAGCAGCAAGATTAGGTCCGTATATAGTTCGATCGATAAATGTAGGCCTGGCTATAAGTTTTTCCAGAGTCTTCTCATTGGTAACAAGGCGTATATCCATCCGATTCCGTATATTCTCCATAGTTTTGCCAAACATAGCGCGGTTGAAAAGTTTGTATAAATCCTTTTCAAAATCATTTCTTGCTTGGTGTCGTAGATAGTTATTAAATTTGACGTAAGGCTTTAACCAACAAGATTGACGGAATTGTAGTACTCGGTGAATCTTCGATAGCCGTAGACCATGACTAAGAGCCTGTTTCAAGGCCATGTAGTGCACCACATACTTCCTTCGGGGTCTAAGATGGCAAGTTAGTTTTTTGAACACAATTCCCCCAGTTTCATACTCTCAGGCAGAAATGGTAAATCATTATGAAGCTCATGCAGCTCTGCAGGATATTCCACGTCAACCTCCAAGATATATCCAAAGAAATCATCTTCCTTCAATGAATGCAGGTCTAGATGTTCAGGAGAAACCCACTTAAATCCTCCACAAGGAAGGGCCTTACACATTGCCCAACCGTATTGGTTATTTGCGTCCTCGTATGTAATAAACTGAGAGGGTTTCCGAGTCATACTGCTCCATGTAGACGTTCGCTTCAGCATAGCGATGAGAAACCTGGCATAAACCTCCTCTTATACCAGATTCAACCATAAGTAGCTGATCGTAATCAAGAAGCAATTCCAACTCGATTGCAGTGTACAGCAACATAGCATCCCATGTAAGTCCTGGAGAGGTAAAATAATGAGCAGGATCCACTTTATGAATTTTCAGGGTTTGGTCTCTAAATGTCTCAAAGACATCTGGTTGGAGAAGATCATCCGAAATTAAGTACAAATTGCTGTACTCGCCAAGATTTCGAAAGTTATAGTGCTTCCACACGTTCAGAGCATGATCATAGTCCTCACTGCTGATTTCTTCGCTGTTTAAGCGGTTGTAGAATGCTTTCCTTGGAGGCAGATGAGTATCATTCAAAACGTCCCACGATGTGAGGTAATCATAGGCGAACACTACCTTACGAGTCATCAAGCCAGTCTTCCTTTCTCCGAAGTACTTCTCTGTTTCGGGATACGTAGTTAGGTTTTTGACTAACTTATCCAAGCCTGTACTCAGGAAACGGAGGGTATCCACAAATCTGAGTTTAATATCTCCAACATACTTTGAGAATGAGACATAGCTTTCTTCAGAGTTTGATATTACCTTCACTCGATCACTAGTTCACCCCAATTCCGTAACAATAAAATGAGAGCTCTCTAATGAAATGAGAGTCATACCCACTCAGGTTATGCATGAAGACAGGTATATAATTAGGTCTTTTACGGGCCAGGTTACATTTATCATGTAGACTTGCGCGGTATTCCCCGCTTATATGTGAGTGATCGCGAACCTTGCAATTATCTTCTGTAAATTCATGTCTGCACAGGTAGCATATTATAGAAGCATCGAACAGTTGTTGTTCTTCAGCTGTAAGTTTCAGAGGCTTAGCAGATTTATATAAGTCACCAATTTTCTATGCTAGAACCATCAAGCATTCCATAAACTTCTCAGCAGCGTCAGGTCCTCGGTAAACATACGGTTCAGTAGGAAGAGTTGTTTCTACTTGTTCAACACTGGATGACGGTTTCACGTAAACGCAAAAGCTCATAGGAGAATGACTTTGATAGGGAGTTGTGTAGGAAGTTTTAGGACTAGAGGAGCGGGTGTGGAGAGGAGTGAGGATGCATTCAAAATCAGCGTATATAACATAAGGAAGTTTCAACATACTCTCAACATTCTTAAATTTAACGATAGAGGTATCTTATTTAGGCCTAACGCACCTAGCAATACCGTATTGTCTATATAGTTCTCGGTGCTCTTCTAATTTTTCCATCCCATTTCGTCCATGTTGGTCATCAAAATGACTAAAACATCTTTTACATACATAGATTTGCCCATGATGTTTAGTTTTCTGCCCGCGAATAAGCTTATCAAAATCCTTTGTATATACATAGTGATGCTTGCCAGCTGAATCACTCAACAGAAGAAGATCGCGAAGATCAGCTAATTCTTCATCAACTACCTTTATAGGAAACACCATGTTTTTCATCCAGCCCAAACACACTTATGGATATATTATCGAGCTTTTCAAATTTAGTGATTTCACCCAAGCTCGTAGGAAACGAAAAGCATGAGAAATTGTATTTTTCTTGGAGATCCTGGTACTTGCCGACGCGATGGGCATTCTTATCAACGAATTTTGCAATAACAGCGTATATAAAGCATTTCTCATCACTATAGTTCTGAGGGTTTATGCAGGCTTTTCTCGCTTCCACAGATGCAGGTAGAGGAATATAGCTGCTCCCTCGAAGGGCATTATACTTGTTAATTCGGAGTCGAACTCCATCAATTGCTAGCAAGGCCCAGTTGCTTCTTTTAAGTTGACATTCCTCTATTTCAGCACCAATCTTCTTAAATTCTGTTTCCAAGAGGGCATCCATATCAGTTTCTAAAAACACAGGTTGGTTACGTGTTTTAATGCTCTGTCACACGTCTCTCCATGAACATTCAGAAATTGACAGTCGACCATGATGTTACTTTTCACACTTTTATGTATCGACAGTTCTTTCCTTATAGCTTGAATTATGCGATGTTTTGACTCATGCAGGTAATTTTTCATGTCCTTGAAGGTATCACAGCGAATTTAATATGATTTGAGTCGCCCTTCAACTGATGTTTCATATTCAGTCATATCACACCCATCCGTCATTGTCAAAAGTTAATGCTTGCTAGGCTCAGCCATGATTTTCTTACGAGATATAGGTTTGAAACATCTTTCTTCATGTACGTCTCTTCTATGTCCAGTATCGTAAACATTACCACAACGTTTACACTTGTAGACTCGACCGCATACCAACTCATGTCCCTTCTTATCATAGTTGCGTAGAAAGCTCTTACCACACTTGCGGCACCTATAATCTGGTATAGCACTCAGAGACGATTCCATCACTCCTCCACTCCACATCTTTATAATACGTAGTGCAACATTTGTAAATTATATAAGTCAATAAATGCCTATAGCGCTTTGCTCTTGCTTACCTTGATAACTTATCAAAGCTATTGAACGATAATCTCTATAAGAGGAGCTCATTTACTCGACTCGAAGTAAAACCGCACAATGAAAGTTCAAGATAGATAGAGGTGTATTTATTTCACTGGCACGTACCTTATAAACGACTACGCGATTCAAGATTAAGTTTGTATTTTAAAATACACGTATCATAAAATACGCGAGTCAAGATTAACTTGTTTCGTTTTATTTATCAGTTCAACGTTAGCATGCATTTCTCCCATTTTTGAAGTTTAAACAAGGTAAATTATATATCAACCATTGTATTTATACATATAAATGTTTATAATTTTATATACTTTCATGCCAAACATACACACATACTCACACACAAACACACACACACACATACACACACCCAAACCCACACACACACCCTGATACACACACATACATACACTCACAGCCACACACACACACAAAAACACATATAAATGAAACAAACACACACACCCACACTCCAACCCACACACACGCACACACATACATGCACACACACGCAAAAAAGCACACATGCAAACACAAACGCAAACACAGACACACAGACACACCCCCCATCCACTCACACACCTACACTCACACACACACACACCCACAGACACACACGTGCACACAGACTCGCATATTCCTATATAAGCACGCACAGAGACACGCACACGCAAGAAGTTCACACCAACCCTCCTAGTCTCGAACCAAGACTCTACGGCAAGCATCGTCTTTTTTAAAAAGAGTATGTACAAAAGCATATATTTACTTTATTTCGATGCTTTATTCCTATTTGTTCAAGAATTATTTAACATTGAAATAATGTCCTCCACACCAGTATTCGAAAGAAGTCTATTAGGGATATAATTATATAAAACACAATGTTAGGTATTAAATGTGCCTTTTTTTCCCTTAGGGTACAACCAACTGGGGATAAGAAATAAGAAAGAATTCGGGGAAAGGAAAGAAAATCATGTATATATTCTCTGTAATAAAATTAAATATCCAGTAATTCTGTTTTACGTTTTATATAAATATATATTTTACCGTCAGTGAGTTAACAGACATATTAGAGATGGCATTTGTTTTACTTCATGCCAGCAAGCGATAGCTAAATCTACCCTCCCAGGCTGACAGAGATAGCAATCCCCCATATCCTGTTATATTAGGGGAAATCTGATGTTACACTCACAAGACTATCTCTTCTCTTCTACTAAAAATTCTTACAAACTCTTATTCCTATATAACTTTGCGTGTAAATGGTCATAAAAATCTGTATTGTTGTTATTGTTTTTATTTGAATTTTATTGTTTATTTCCATGTCGATGGAGATTAATTATTAGAATACAGTATACCTTGAGTGATAGTGAAATCTTTTAAAGCTTTGAGATCCCGTTCTATTATATGTTACACATTTAACATATAAGACAGTAAACAATGATATTGCATTTCACGAAAGGTTTAGGTTTCCCGAAAGCGACACACATAACAATGGATATCTCAGAAATGGCTCACCCTACAAGAACATTTACTTCGACATAAATTGTATATTTTAATGGGATTTACATTATTGTATACTAAGATATGGTCTATCTCTGCTGGTTTGCCAGTTATGCAAAAAAGCCGTACAGAGCCAATTGTGACAACAGGGCCATAGCCCGAAAATTTAAAAATTTTCATTTCATTTAGCACAAAAATACCTCAAAAATAATTTAATTTAATTAAAAATCGTTAGACTTTTTCAAAGAAAATCTAAATTTTCAAAAAATCATACAATCTAAAGGGACAGTTTAGGATGGAGGATTATTTCGTTTAAAATCTTAGTGAAGCCTCCCTTAAAGAAATTAAACTTAAACACTAATTTTGTTTATAACTGACTTTTCTATTTGAGTTATGCTGTTCACAGACATTTCTGGTATGTCGCTGCACTGATTGTCCATATCTCAGTCACTATCATATCAAAGAGTGGGTCGTGCCAGAGTCTTAAAAAGGCGTGTTCTGGTATGTCGCTGTACTGAGTGTCCATATCTCACTCACTATCATATCAAAGACTGGGACGTGCCAGAGTCTTATAAAGACGTGTTCTGGTATGTCACTGTACTGAGTGTCCATGCCTCACTCACTATCATATCAAAGAGTGGGACGTGCCAGAGTCTTATAAAGACATGTTCTGGTATGTCACTGTACTGAGTGTCCATGCCTCACTCACTATCATATCAAAGAGTGGGACGTGCCAGAGTCTTATAAAGACGTGTTCTGGTATGTCACTGTACTGAGTGTCCATGCCTCACTCACTGTCATATCAAAGAGTGGGACGTGCCAGAGTCTTATAAAGACGTGTTCTGGTATGTCACTGTACTGAGTGTCCATGCCTCACTCACTATCATATCAAAGACTGGGACGTGCCAGAGTCTTATAAAGACGTGTTCTGGTATGTCACTGTACTGAATGTCCATGCCTCACTCAGTATCATATCAAAGACTGGGACGTGCCAGAGTCTTATAAAGGCGTGTTCTGGTATGTCACTGTACTGAGTGTCCATGCCTCACTCACTATCATATCAAAGAGTGGGACGTGCCAGAGTCTTATAAAGGCGTGTTCTGGTATGTCACTGTACTGAGTGTCCATGCCTCACTCACTATCATATCAAAGACTGGGACGTGCCAGAGTCTTATAAAGGCGTGTTCTGGTATGTCACTGTACTGAGTGTCCATGCCTCACTCACTATCATACCAAAGAGTGGGAGGTGTCTGGGTCTTATAAAGGCGTGTTCTGGTATGTCACTGTACTGAGTGTCCATGCTTTACTAGCATACCAAAGAGTGGGAGGTGCCTGGGTCTTATAAAGGCGTGTTCTGGTATGTCACTGTACTGAGTGTCCATGCCTCACTCACTATCATACCAAAGAGTGGGAGGTGTCTGGGTCTTATAAAGGCGTGTTCTGGTATGTCACTGTACTGAGTGTCCATGCTTTACTAGCATACCAAAGAGTGGGAGGTGCCTGGGTCTTATAAAGGCGTGTTCTGGTATGTCACTGTACTGAGTGTCCATGCCTCACTCACTATCATACCAAAGAGTGGGAGGTGCCTGGGTCTTATAAAGGCGTGTTCTGGTATGTCACTGTACTGAGTGTCCATGCCTCACTCACTATCATACCAAAGAGTGGGAGGTGCCTGGGTCTTATAAAGGCGTGTTCTGGTATGTCACTGTACTGAGTGTCCATGCTTTACTAGCATACCAAAGAGTGGGAGGTGCCTGGGTCTTATAAAGGCGTGTTCTGGTATGTCACTGTACTGAGTGTCCATGCCTCACTCACTATCATACCAAAGAGTGGGAGGTGCCTGGGTCTTATAAAGGCGTGTTCTGGTATGTCACTGTACTGAGTGTCCATGCCTCACTCACTATCATACCAAAGAGTGGGAGGTGCCTGGGTCTTATAAAGGCGTGTTCTGGTATGTCACTGTACTGAGTGTCCATGCCTCACTCACTATCATACCAAAGAGTGGGAGGTGCCTGGGTCTTATAAAGGCGTGTTCTGGTATGTCACTGTACTGAGTGTCCATGCCTCACTCACTATCATACCAAAGAGTGGGAGGTGCCTGGGTCTTATAAAGGCGTGTTCTGGTATGTCACTGTACTGAGTGTCCATGCCTCACTCACTATCATACCAAAGAGTGGGAGGTGCCTGGGTCTTATAAAGGCGTGTTCTGGTATGTCACTGTACTGAGTGTCCATGCTTTACTAGCATACCAAAGAGTGGGAGGTGCCTGGGTCTTATAAAGGCGTGTTCTGGTATGTCACTGTACTCAGTGTCCATGCTTTACTAGCATACCAAAGAGTGGGAGGTGCCTGGGTCTTATAAAGGCGTGTTCTGGTATGTCACTGTACTGAGGGTCCATATATCAAGGAGTGGGTCATGCCAGAGTCTTATCTTTATATGTTGTGCTATGCCCGTATATTAGAGACAGTTCCAGGACTTTGTTAATGGCATTCATAGTTCTGTAAAACTTAATTTTTTCCGAAAAATGCCATTATTTTCGATTTATGTTTATTAAGTTCCATATCATATTTCATGCCTATGAAACTTAGGTGATGGACAGAGTATTGAAGGTCGTTATCGTTATTTGATAATAATACCAAACCATTAGCAAAAGGCAGAGGATCAATTTGGAAATATCTATAGATTTTGAAAGGACCATGCCTTGTTTCTCTCCATTCTTTAATTATTCGATTGATACATAGGATAGAGAGTGGAGGTGAAAGTGGATAGCATTATCTCACTCCCGAAGCTATTTCATACCATTCAGGTAAGTGGTTCTTACTTTTAGTTCTATCAGTCTTTTTACAAGTTCCAAAATCAACATTTGAGGTCTTAAAGCCAGAAAGACGTATAGTTTTCATTTATATTTTGGGCCTTTTAATAGTATTATATGAAAAGTCTACGTAAATCCAGTGTAGCGTCCTCAAAGTAGTTGTAGTGGTTTTAGGCAGTGGTAATCAGCCATTTTTCTCCGCGTACCACCAAAGACAATTTTCCATTTCAGCCTGTACCCCTAGGCATAGCCTTGGTGTTATCCTTAATTCATATTGTGCCTAACGATATCTAAAACAGATTGAAATATTTATAATTTATTTAATACTACGCAAAGAAGGATTAAGTTAAATTACATTCAACGTATTCCCAAACAAGTCTTCCCGTACCCGATGTTGAATATCACTCATTTAAGGTATAATCACTACAGATACATATTAGAGATAAGTTCTATAAGTATGCTACAGTAAATTGACCCACAAGTACACGCATTGCTCCACCAATGATCTACCGGACACTCAACATTTTCTCCGGATTACTCTTATCTAGTACACATCAAATAAGATGGCGAACAAAATTCCATGTCCTTAGGAAATAACATTTTCCTTGCACTAATCACATTTTTGAAAACCTAACCGCGCGTTTCTTTGCAGAGAAGCCATTTTCTTTGAAGTCTGAAGTAATTTACGGTGAAGAGAGAGCCGCTAGGGATGTATATTGTGTTTATACAGAAAGGACGGGATGAATATGATAGCTATACCATTATCTAATACAGGAAATAAAGCCTCATTTACACTTCAAAGACTCATTTTTATACCTCGCTGCTTCCTTGTTATAATATGTAGAGGGCAAAAGCTTTTTGCGTTATTCATATTTTCTATACGGAAATACCACCGTCGCATATTTTGAAACGTGCTGGCTATTGCTTTATATTCAATGTGGTTGGCTCTAAGGGGAGAAAATTGAAAAGATAGTTGACAAACATAAGCGCTAGTAGCTAAGTAATGTTATAGAACAATTCAAACCTCTAAGGGTAGCTTTTATGAATTAAACAGTGAGCGTATTGCCAGTCAGTTTAAAAGAGGAATTAGGAAACAATATTAGCGACGCATTATCCCAAATACGATGAACTATATAAAATGTGTGATCTAAAGGGGTACTGAAATATGAGGGATATTGATGCAAGCCCAGAATTTTCCACTTTTTATAAAAATAAACATAATTTTATTCTATATACTGCCTTGGATTCTTCTAGTAATATAAATATTGAACAGTGCTAAAAGCGATATTTGGCAGTATATTAACACTAGTAGTATGCGCTTTACATGCAAATGCATATACTTATATTTGTCAGAAATTTCCTCCAGATTTGCTCAAAATCATCAGTAGTGGAAAAGGCTGGATTTGCATCTATATGAACCCCTCATATATACCCATATATCTTTGTAACACAAGTTCACCTTTTTTACATTATTAAATGTAATATGTTTGTTTTAGTTTTTCTACCACTTACCTATAAATAGGTAGAGAACGTAATATGTTCCATCAAATAATCCTGCATCGATGTGTCACTGGAAATAGATGTACCGACGTCCCCTGATATCCAAAAAACTTTAAAATAAGCAGTGCTGGCGTATAATTTCTGCATAGCTTTTTTGTGTCTGTAAGCGTAATTCAACATAGAAAATTCAGATGAACACAAAAATTTAGATTTAACATCCGGCGTTCTAAACAAAGGGGATTCAGTTTAATTACTTTCACTGAAAAATACCCACATATAATGTTTACAGAGAAGAATTATGGGTATATGCATAATGCGTCTCTAGACAGAAAAATCTTGTGTTGCACTCACATGATTTTCTCTACTCTTGTACTAGCCATTCTTACAAACTCTTATTCCTATATGTTCTTCCTGTTAGTTGATATAAAATTTGCAGAAATTTTCTGATTGTTTATTTCCATGTAGGTACAAAGGGAATGTGGGAATACACTAAAAGCATTACTTTTAAAATATGCATTATACTTATAAAATTATTCACTGTAACATTCCGAGTGTTTATTTAGAACTAATAGCATCTTAATAAAACCAATTACAATGAAATTACCATTTGAATATGATAATATTTATTAAAATCATGAGGTAATAAAAGTGGTTATTTTACATTTTCAATTCTTCCTATTTTACTAATACACCCTTATATGCAGTGATGTATTATTTCTGTGTCATATTGGATTAATTTTATTATGAAAAGGTAAAAACATGAGATATTATAATTGTTTAACCACCTTCAAAAGATATGTTCATACCTAAAAGGAGCATTTTCAATAACGCTGTAATTCTTAATTCTTGAATGGAAAACAATGCTTCCTCTGCCTTAGATTAGAAATACAGAAAGTAAAACACCTTAAAGCTGAAAATTATCGTCCCAATCCCAAAGAGATAATAATACAATCTCTACACTTTCATTGTGGTGTTTAATAGCAGCAACAACAAATAGTTGGAGGAATCAACAGTTTCACTACAACAGATGTCAGGCGCGGGGATTTCCACTCGGATTTATCGCTTTAGATCTTTGATTTATGAGCGCACGTTGACAAATCCTGGCCAGTATATAAATCACGTCTTAAAAGCCACGGGATGCAGTCAGTACGCGTGCATATTCACTAGCTAGGTAGATATGTTGCATTGCGCCACGTTGCGGATGTGCTGCCGCTGGTTTTAATTTTATACATCTCTTATCTCTGGTGCTGCGATAAAACGCTGCAGAAAGAACCTGCATGATGCTCATCCTACCGTGTCAAAAATGTGTGGCATAATAGAGTAACCTTCCATCCCTCCGCTGACACCAAATTATGAAGTGCCGGCGCGCTAGCATAAGAATAACACTTGCTACACGTTCCTAAAAGAGTGTCGGATTTCACAAATTTAATTGTATCACGGCTACCTATATATTAACATATGTTATATAATAGCAAGATTCTTTACACACTTTTATTTTCGACCTCATAATCATATTTTAAGCATCGATTTTTAGTTTTTTTTAAACAAATTCAATATCGCGATTTAATTTCAAATATGCACTCTCTGATTTTCGGAATTCAAATAAAACAAAGGATTCCATTTTAAGCTGATGTGTATGTGTCTGTGTGTGCGCGTGCGTGCGAGCGTGGTGTGCTCGTTTCTGTGCGTGCACAAGTTGCTCGTAGGTTTAAAATCTGTGAAAAAAAAATTGGGAAAATTGTTATTAGATTGCAAGTTTGAGATAATTAGAGGTAAAATGAATTCAACAATTAAGTTTTTCTGTAAACTATAGTATAAGAAGCTTGCGTTCCTTCAAAATGTTGTATAAGTAGAGCGTAAGCTTGTAAGATATTAAAAGGTTTACTGAAGTGTAAATTTGATTTAAAATCATTAAAATATATGCTTTAGGATAAGTATTTTGTGAGAAATTAATAATTTTCAGAACGCTCACTATTGTTTAAAAATTACTAGTCATTTTGGCATGTGCGTATGTATTCAGCATGATAGCAAGGATGAAATTAGAAGTGGAAAGGATGAAATTATAAATGCAAACAATGAAATAAAATATAACGTGTGTTAAATATACACGTTTATAGAGCTGACGATTTCTGAATCATTATTATCCGATTTTCATTTAATATTTATTTAATTTTGAGCGGAGCCCTTAAGTAACAGCTCTTATCATAGCCTGTAAACTTGTTTGTTTAGAGAACTGTTGATTCATATTATAAAACGTGTTTTACAGCCACTTCTTGTGAGTGTATATCATGTTAGCAACGAAAAAATAATGGGTACCGGGAAACCGTATGGTTTTTACTTTCGCGCATTAAATCGCTTTTAAATTTTGAGGGTTATGTTAGTGCATGCCCATTGAACAGTATAACTCAAAAGCTCTCGGAATTTCCAACTTACTAAAGAAGCCCTTGCGGGTAAGGTTGTACTTAATGTTTTCCAGCTTGTGTCCGTAATTTTCATAAAACATAATGCGAAGATGTTTGACATGTCAAAGGTTTTTCTGCAGGGAACAAAACTCTCTTTGTCCTCATTCACCTGTATTTATTTAAATGAGCAACTACGAAAGAGAGGGGAAAAACTTTCGATGCTTGAATTGTTGTGTTCATAAAAGTAAATAAAATAAGTCAATAGTCTGCAAATATTCCCATTGTGTATTTCGTCGGTGTTATTCCAAACCTTCAGCTGATATTGAGATTTTATATAAGAGAAATGCATTATAACGTTCCTGAGTGGTCGGTAGTAAGCTGTCGTGTCCCGAAAAGGCGACCTGTGAAAAAAGCGGTCAACCTTCCTAGAACAGGTACTTGAAGAGCGATGTTGTCTTATTTACTTTACGGATAAGGCTGCCTTTCAATATTAATTACAATTTCTAAAGTAAGGCAAAAGCCTCTGAAAGGTGCCACGATTAAAAATACCGATTACCATCACACTTTTCCCAGGATTTGGACTGGCAAAATAACATACGAGGGTTAGAACTTAAATAGTGGCAACATTGCCGCAGAGTCACTATGCCATGGAACGTAATATTGTCGCTGATAGCACACGTTAGTTACATACCTACCTCACCTCTGAGCGAATAGACTCTCCCTTACTACATCACACACATGCACAATGGCGAGAGAAACAGGGTATTGTATAAGCTAGCGGTCTAATGCAAGTCACGATATTTTCGAAGGAGGAACAACAGAATTGGATAAAGATTCAATGTGCCAGAGGCCGTACAGCACGACAGTGTCATCAAGGTCTGCACTTCGTGGCATTTGGTTTAGAACTGTTCCAGAGATTCGTCAGGCAGTAAACCGCTCCCACTCAAACTATCAACAGACTAACCGGCACTGCTGAGGGTATCCTACGACTTCCATGTCGCTGGCAACAGGCTATACACAACACTGGTGATTACTCTGAATGACAGTAAAAGCTTGGTAATACGTATCTCTTTTGTATCAGTTGGAAATAAATAGTTGCTATTAAAATTCAAACCCTCGTACTATCCACCATTTTCGTATGTTTAAAATCAGCTTAATAAGCTTTGTCATTCTTTGTTTATATTTTGTGTTGTTTCTTTTTGTTTTCTTTTTCTTTTTTTTTCATTCCTCCCTCAATTAATATTTTTTGTTATTTTACTTTTATTTTATAATTTTTTTCTTTGTATTAGGTTTTTAACTCAATTAACTTTTGTATATTCTACCTATATACGCAGGTATCTTAGACATCTGAAGACATTAATATAGCTTCTAAACGTAGGAGGACTTTATGCCACCATTTTCTACGTATTTTCAACAGTTTTTTTATAGACTTCTGTCCATCTTTACTGATAGCTTTTCCTTCTCTTTCCATCCAGATTCAGCCTCATTATCATGTACAGGCAGTCCTTCCTTGAGACACAACACATCCTTGAATCTAGGGTTTGCTCTTCGAAGGATGCTGCTGCCTTCTCCCCTACGTGCTACCTGACATGCAGTGTGCAATACATGACCGCTTTTTTCACTTCTCCAATTTCCCTTACATCCAAACCAGTTTCTCTCAAGTATAAAACAATCCTCTGACTGCTTATTTCGCAACTTTCATTTTGACCACTTATTTGGCTGACCACCTTTTTCATACATTGGTAAATCATAAAGAAATCACTAACAACTCTTCCGCGAAAACAAAATATGAAACCACGTACAACAGAGTGACGTAATTTCTATTGCTACAAGATGATGCAAACATAGCACTTGAATTTTCGAGGTTCTGGCGCTGAGGCCGTACCTAAGGCTGTATACGCGACACCTAAATGGTCAGGACAGGGTCCTACTTTTTAAATACATGACAGCGCCTGCGATAGGAATGGAAATGTGAGGCGTTTGCATTGTTCATTTCCGTCAGCTGATGTTCATGCTTCTTCACGCACGCAATAACTGTGGAAATTAATTACACAATGGTGTATGTACTGCAGCACCGTCATGTGTGAACTGTAAAGGTGAACATCCATCCTGTTCCCGAGATTGTTCCCGTTTTCTAGAGGAAAGAGCGATCCAAGAGATACAGCTTAGAGTAAAGGTGCCCTTCTCAGAAGCCCGAAAGGTCTTGCGTATACGCCAACCCTCTGTTGGCGTATACAGTGCGGTACCTACAGCTCAATTGCAGTTAAATCAGTACCGAGACGAGAAGTAGCAACACAGACTGGCGATATAAATGGGGCAACAATATTCGAAAAGGCAATCCTAGCCGGTAGCTCAATTCCAAAGCCTTCTACATCTAGACGAACAACTGTGTCAAAGTCTACAAAGTGAATAGAACCGTAAGCGTTACATCACCATCAAAGGCATCAAGCTCAACACAAAGAACTAGCAAGCCCGTAGGATATGAGACCTCACCGATAAAGTTCACAAAGAGTTATACGAAAAACTATTTGCTCAAAAAAAGTAGTAAATCTGATCCCAGTATATTGAATGGACATAAGAGTCCACGAACATCTCCTCGAAGATCTTCTTCTGGGGAATCTTCCGGGGTGGACTCGGACCGGCGTCTTTGGTCTTCGCCGGTCCCCGTTACCAACCGGTTCGAGACACTTGAACCCAAGTTCGCTATGGGAACACGGCCGTCCTAGGCTGAGTACATGGAGCTAGACGAATCTGCCCACACTGGGGGAGCCCCAGTGGAAAAGAGGTACGAAAAACCGTCGGAGAAAAATATCAGCCCAAGACAGAAGGGCTAAATTAATTCGACAACCACCTTCTTCAAAGTAATGCAGAGCTACCTTAGAATACCTGTCAAATACACATACTAATGCGGCTATCCTACAATGGAACATACGTGGAATTAGAACACAACGACCCGAACTTGAGCTTTTGCTCAATAAGAACGAACGTTTGGTAACATGTTTGTAAGAGACTAAGATGGGTGGATAAGGCGCTTTCAATCTAACACGATACACACCAGTACGGTGTGATATTACACCAGAACAGGGTGTTTCGGCACATGGCAGCGCTATGATACTTCTCAGAAATGATATGTATATGGAATCTGTACCCTTACACACTGATATACAATCAGTTGCCAAACATCCAGTTCACCATTTGAAACTTATATTTGCCTCCGTCCCATGACTTTTCGCTGATTTAGAAGATCTAGTTCCCCAACTACCAATACCGTTTCTGTTGGTGGGAGACTTCAATGCGCACCACCCACTTTGGGGTTAAAGTCGCGCTTGTGCGAGATGCAAGCTCATCGTTTATATCCTGGACAGTTACAACTTAGCTCTCCTCAACACTGGAGAGCCTACATTTATTTCTGGCTCCTTGAATAGTATCTCGCACCTTAATCTTCCAGCTTGTTTACCTAAGTTGGCGGCCTCTTTACAATGGAATTGACCACTTTCCATGTCTTGTTAGTCTCTTAACGCAACATACATGTTCCACACGTATGCCTAGATGGCGCTTGGACCACGCCAATTGGAACTTTTACACCCAATTGGCCGTATTTACTTACAACGAGCACGACTCAGTGCATGATTTGATGCAGCATTTCACCCAGAGGATTGTCTCTGCTGTGGAACAACCTATTCCGTGGTCAGCGTTCCAGCCCCGTCGATTTCCTGTCCCTTGGTGGACGCCAGAATGTCGGAATGCCATTCGTGCTCGAAGACGTGCTCTTAGGACCTTTCTACGACGCTCTATAGCAAATTTGTAGCTTCATTTAACCGACATACAACTTCTTCGGTTGTGTGGGATAGTTTAAGGCGTTTTGCAAGGTCGATGGACCCATATACCACTTGCGGGACGGAAAACAGCCACAGGAGCTGTAGTTAATCAATTTTAAGTGGCCAACACGTTTGGCAGTGCTTTCGCTCGAG
This sequence comes from Tenodera sinensis, assembly GCA_030765045.1. Classification (NCBI taxonomy): domain Eukaryota; kingdom Metazoa; phylum Arthropoda; class Insecta; order Mantodea; family Mantidae; genus Tenodera; species Tenodera sinensis. The sequence goes on along the minus strand of JAUKNM010000059.1, from coordinate 702,439 downwards.
TGTCTAGCACGGATAACTACTCCCCTAAGTTCTTTCCAATTCAATCTCAGGCTGAATCTCAAGGCTTCACGTTTCGTTCAAGAAACATAGAGGATTACAATCGCCTTTACACCATGGCGGAGAGACACCATTCCCTTTCATCTTCGCGAATATCAGCACCAGGTCCAGACGGTATTCACGTACAAATGTTACAACAGCTCTCTCCTGAAGGTAAGGCATTCCTCCTCGAGGCTTATAATCGTGTTTAGGTTGACAGTACAGTTCCCGAAAATTGGCAGGGGCCGCCATTATTCCCATTTTGAACGCTGGAAAGAACCGTCATCTTTTCTCCAACTACCGTCCTATTTCCCACACCAGTTGCGTTTGCAAGGTGATGGAATGCATGATCAATGGACGACTGGTATAGTGGCTAGAAAGTCGTAACCTACTGATGGCCGCGCCGTAGTCGAGTGGTTATACCATTCTCACCAAAGTGGCCCGGGTTCGATCCCAGACGATCGCATGTGGGATTTGTGGTGGACGAAGCGGCTCTGGGGTGGGTTTTATCCGGGTTCTCCGGTTTCTCCTATCATCTCATTCCATGGTGCTCCATCTTCATTCCAAGTATCATCAGTGTCAGCGCCTGCCGTGCCGTATGTAGTAAAAGCGGTCGTTAAACACTACAAAATAACCTACTGACTGACGTCTAGTGTCGTTTTCGACGACGCAGTTCAACTGTAGACCATCTTGTGTTGATATCGGCACAGATAATGAAGAGATTTATCCAGAACTGTCAAATCGTTGGCATATTTTTCGATCTCGAGAAAGCTTATGATACGTGCTGACGAGCAGGTATTATACGGCCTGTATACCTGGCACATAGGTGGACGTCTACCGCTGTCCATTGAGGAGTTTAGGAAGACCGCTTTTTTCCGAGAAAGGGTCGGCTCGGTTTTTCCGGGGTTCGGTAATAAGTGTTACGCTTTTTGCTATAGTAATTAACTCCATCTGTAAATGTGTTCATGCCTATTCGTGGACGACTTCGCCATCTGTTGTACTTCTCAGTGCACGGCGTTCCTCCAACGGCAAATCCAGCAATGTTTGGACAACCTTCGAGAATGGAGGTCAAAAAACGGCTGCCGTTTCTCAACTGATAAGTCAATCTGCAATCATTTCTGGCGCCGTAGGAGACGATTAGCACCTTCGTTCCGTTTCGGTCCAGATTTACCTCCATTTGCAGATAAGATGCGTTTCGTGGGGTTGTTCTTGGATAGGAAGCTTAGTTGGTCATCTCATATAGCACAACTAGGAGCACGATGTGATTGTTCCCTGAATATCTTGCGGGTACTAAACGGAAAATCGTGGATAATAGCTTTTGTCATTTAAGTAATAATATTAATACACCCAGAAAAGGTTTAGAAGTATCTTAAAGAGCTAAATTCGGCTCGAAAGGTCGCGAGGTGGCAATGGTACAGCACCTTGAGTACTGCCTCTAGGGCTGGAACTGGAAGTGTGCTTTCAGTCAAGCCTCCAAATAGCTGAATAGAATTATGAACGTATTCTGTGTACTAACACCACGGGACACGCATTGGCGTCTGGACATTATACAACTTTTTTCTGTTCAAAACTTGGAAACCGAATTCACAATAATCTAATTTTAAAGTCTCCGAGGGTTTAGGATATAATTTAAAACGATTTTGGTTGTCTGCATTTTGTAATAGAATAGGTATAATGACTTCTGCCCCATTGGAATGGCATGATGTAGTGTGTTATTATGAATTCCGAATACCTTCATTCTCCACATGTATACTGTCGCACGATAGCTTGTGGCATTCCTTCACCATGTATTCGACAGACAAGCACGTTTATATGCCTTTGATTTATGAAGAAGGAACAACCAAAGTGCAAGCAACTCAAAATCTATACCGGGAGAGATATCCTCATACGCAGAAATACCATAAAGTAGAAATACGACAATTACGAATTTAAATGATAACAGCTTTACACAGAATAATGGTTTAACTAACGTTATTCGTAGACATTTCACACTAAAAAGATTAGTATTTGCAGGGAATTCGAACCACCTTTGCAGCACATGGATTACTTACGAATTGTGCGCTCGTTCCAACTGAGCTACCTAGTAACTTCAGGGATAACCGAAGACAAATACATCCATGTTGAATACTTGTGTGGAACCAAGCATAAGAGCCGATGTTTTCATTTTAGGGTATAAAATGCGCAATGCATAAAACTGGAAAATAAGGGTCCGCTAGCTCACCTGGTATTTTGTTCAGGTTATGTTTCATTTTATGGAAGCGTATGCTGCTATCTTAAGTAAAACATATTTAAAAATTCCCCTGTTAAGGACTCAGCGTTATGGCGAAATCAATATAAAATATTTCTTTAAGGAAATAATGAAATTAAAATTTAACGATAGTACAATAGTGACATGCTTATGTTTAATGCTGAAAATCTGATGTTTCTCTTAAATTACCGACGACGAGAGATTTAGGAGCTGTTTATATCTCTGTACACCATGCTGCATTACTTCCAGTGTTTTACAACAACCTTAATGTGGTTACATGAAACAAATATTTAAGCGAAAGGATTAGCTGTTTAAATATACAGGTTTTACAATAATGTGCCAAATGGCAAAATTCCCCGTCCGGTTACATTCTCATCACTTTATTGTCTTCTAAAATTTTGTCAGGAATAAAATTTCTTCTCGTTTTTAACAGTCTACAGTCTTTCGTGCTATCACAACTCACAATTATTATCATGAACCCGCTCAGTCTTTCCGGTGTGTTTCTTCACTTCTCCTGTCTCTCATACATTACTAACTACGACGTCTTCATGCTCGTTGATCTTCTTTGATGCACCAGACGACAACACACACACAGCTGTCTTGCACTCATTGGCACACTGACCGACTCATTTCCATAGTTCTAACTCTAACAACTAACTCCTGTTCGTTGCCTCGCCACCTTTTATAGAGGAACCGACGTCACACGGACGTTTCGAGAAGCTCTCCACACGCACACATCGCGATGACTCCGCTAGAAGTCTCTAGAAGGCGCTATAGAATTCCCTTTTGTTTTCGCCGCAGCCATTCTTACAGATACGTACACACAAACAGTTGCCCAAAGCTGGCTGACCTTCAACGCCATTTTTCTCCTCGCCGGCCCGGCATGTGGCGTGAGAAAGCCTGGCCGCCGTCCATCCGTTGTTGTGCGCTGAACCCGGGTCACAATGTAATAACCGTCATAAGGCTACTGTAATGCCACAACTAAGTTGTTCACCTTTCTGTAAATTAAAATTAGTGAGTACCTGAGATCAGTGTATATGTATTGAATATTGCTCTCCAAATAAACGTATTGCATTTATTCATGCAGCTTTTTACTGTGTAATCACACATTTGTTTAAAATTAGCCTTTAAGTACCGACTCTAGCTTATCTGAGGATCGTAGGTTCTAAACTGTTCGTAGTCGTGCAGGAGATCACTTAAATAACTGAAAATGTGCTATGTTTGAGGGAAGCAGTGAACTTTGAAACCACCTAATCCGAATAGTGTAACAAATATTACTGAAAAAAACGTAAATCCAATTTTGAATCAATTAATTTATTGTTTCACTTATTAAATTCAGAATTGTCTTTCATAGGTACACATCACAATTTTCTTTTTAACTCCTCCCAAAAATTAGATTAATTAACATTTTTAATGCTACTGAAAAGGAAATGCTTTCCGGAGTTACGAGGTCTTGGAATAACAGTGACGATTTATTTATTGATCGATTAATTTTCAATTGGGTGCTCTATTTGTGTTTGACATTTTTGTTTTGTTTTGGTCTTAAAGGTGCTGAAGCCATTATCACCAAAAGAAAATGACTGCAAGTTTTCTAGTTCCTGATATATCAAACTCTAAGTTGCGTAATCTGAAAGCATTTCTGTGCAGGTATTTATGCTGATAAATGTAAATTGGACGGGTTCTTATACGTACACTGCATTGGGATATCTGTGAACTGGATAGAGAAGGTATTGTGACCATCACTCATACTATGACAAAAACGACAAAGATCAAGTCCAGGTATTATTTTTCTCTCGTTCGATTTTCTTTTAAAACTTTTGCACAAGAGCAGTTATCTTTTACTGAAGTTAACACAGTTTGCAGTCTTTCGTGATATTAGAACTTACAACAGTTTTCTTCTCGTAACATTAACTCATACGTTTTCTATCTTTTTTTAACACTCTCTATCTTGAGAAACAGCGGACTTGCACAATACATACACTGGTCACTCATTCACTGCTTCGCTATCTCTCTTTCGATGCAACCATACTCACGCAGCTGACACACACACACACACACACACACACACACACGCACACATACACACTAACACTAAACACACTGGTTCCAAATTCTATGACCTCGCCTCCATTCCTAGAGAGGATGACGTAACACGAACTTCTACAAGTACACCGACCGTCGGACACTTCTGGAGTAGTCTCAAAAACACTCTTGACCTACTGCGCTCATTGTTGTCACGTATTTGCAACAGTCGCTCGAGGCAGCCTGACCTTGAGCGTCTTTGATGCAGGTACCGCCTATGAAGTGAGGCAGCCCGGCACCGAGTCGTTGCTGCATTGCCGCTGCCGTGGGCCGACCTCACAATACTTTATGTTGGTATAGGATGGGACGTCGCGGAAGGGATTCGACACTTCGACCTTGAAGAGTGAGTGATTAGGGTTTAAAGGCCCGTCGACAGCTAGCTCATTTGACCCTGAAGAGCTCTTGTACCTATGACCTGCGGAGCACCGCTGTTAGGAAGGATGAGGCGAAAGGAGACGGAGGACGGCTCAAGGAGTCACGACAGAACAGAGGGTAGGGTCACTACCACTTTTAGATTGAGACTCCCCGGAGGCGTATACAACCTGAGTCTACCCAACCGTGCTCTTAGAATCTCGTAAGGGGGGGGGGGAGCGGGGTCGTGGACCGGAGGGCACCCCGCCGAAGGACTAAGCTTTATAGAACGTATACTCCCTGCCACGCAACGCCGATACTCCGCCGGCGCTTGTTACTCTGAAAGAGACCAGGTGAAAGGAAATGAGAAGTGAGGTGTAATGGAGACACAGGGAATTCGGGAGATGTAACGAACCTACTCGGCATTCCTGGCTACCCGGGGAAACTCGCGAGAAAGCCATAGTGAGGTAGGCTGGTCGCTGGGATCGAACTCCTGACCTCCCGAATGCGGGGTACAGACGAAACTATCTGAACCATCCCGCTCGGTCTATATTGTCAGTGTTGTTTTAATATTGGGCGCTGAAAGAAAGCATTGAATGAGTAACCAATAGAGTACTGGAACATTATGTCCTAAAATTATTTCATATATTCTTTAAGGGAGACTAAACCGAGATGTTTCGTATTTAGGTAGCTTAATCTAATCGAAATATCAATTTTGTTCGTCCTAGTCGCTGTCGGGTCTCATAATATATTAAAACAAGGAATTGCTTCTTCTAGCTATTTAAAAAATAACAAGCTCTAATGTAAAGAAACTCATAATAAAAATTGTTCCACTGTGATGTTCCCAGTGCGGCCCACATTCCCAATATCCGAGAACTCCCACACTATCAGAGAAAAGAAAAACGAGGCATATATACTCCAAATATTTACTGTGTTGTGCCACAGTGAAATTCCTCATCATGTCTTGGGGTTGAGAATCTGTCAAGTCAGAGTAGAGAAGGACTGACTTTACAACACGCTACATGACCTCGTGCAGTTAACGGCCTTCTCCACTACCGGACAAAGTTGACCTTTGCACTTATTTTCCAGTTACTAAAAAAAAAAGATTCTGATGTGTCGCAATCACATGACTTTCTCTACTCTTGTATCAACTATTCTTACAAATACTTATTCCTTTATCTTCTTGATGTTTTGTAGGTACAAGGGGAATGTGGGAATACGATAGACATTGAGCAATAGACAGATATTTGAAAGCTTTAAATTCCGTTCTCCTTGCACGGCTAAGGTATAAAATGAATAACTATCTTCCATTTGCGGAAGTATAAGTTTTGTAAATCAAACACAAATAACAAGGAAGCTTTCCGAAATGGTTCACTTTAAAAAACATTATTTGAATATAAATTTCGTGTTTTTATATTTTTTATATAGTAAAATTTGGCCTTTCTCTTACGGTTTACCACCTATGGACAAAATATCCAGAATAAACAGGGCTACATAGGATATAGCCAGCAAACTGAAAATACACTTTACATTTTCCATTACAATATCTTAAATATATGTCATTTTAATCAAAAATCATTAGTCGTTTTCGAGAACAAATAACATTTCAAAAAAGTTTCCATGTAAAGGAGTTTAAAGTGGAGGAATTTTCCTCAGAATCATCGTGACGCATTCTTGAAGCATATTAAACTTTAGTTTAACCAACTTTTAGTTTTTCATTTGTGCTGTTCACAGACAGACAGACAGACAGACAGACAGACAGACAGACAGACAGACACACATACACACACAAGGACTTTTTCCAAAACTGCATTTTTTTTAGATTCAGGGGGCCTCAAAACCTATTTCCGGTGAAATCTCGACATCGAAATTTTGGGTCAAATACAATACTTCCTCTATTTAGTATATGTCCTAGAGAAAGTAAAAATCAAATAGCTAAAACCCTTCATTTTCGAACCGCCAAGAAAAAAGCAAACAACCAACTATTAACTTACAAGAAGTTCGCCAGTCACCATGTGTTTTAAGTAGGCCGACCCCATCACTTGCTACAGCCTTTTCATACCACAGCGAGGATTCACTCTTGGGTAATACCGGACACCAAAACCTTGAGTAGTAATGCTCACTGCTATGAGCTATGTAATCGATGTTACGTAGGGTTTAAAAAATGAGTGAGTGAGTGAGTGAGTGGGTGGGTGGGTGAGTGAGTGGGTGGTTGAGTGGGTGAGTGGGTGGGTGGGTGAGTGAGTGGGTGGTTGAGTGGGTGAGTGGGTGGGTGGGTGGGTGGGTGGGTGGGTGAGTGAGTGAGTGGTTGGGTGGGTGGGAGGGTGAGTGACTGAGTGGGTGAGTGGGTGGGTGGGTGAGTGAGGGAGTGAGTGAGTGAGTGAGGGAGTGAGTGAGTGAGGGAGTGAGTGAGTGAGTGAGGGAGTGAGTGAGGGAGTGAGTGAGTGAGTGAGTGAGTGAGTGAGTGAGTGAGTGAGTGAGTGAGTGAGTGAGTGAGTGAGTGAGTGAGTGAGTGAGTAGTGTTTAAGGGCCCGTCGAAAGCTTGGTCATTAGGACCCGAGTTTGCAGGTGATCATTATATAATGGTATAGACCGATGGAAAGCTATATGGCATTAGAAGGAAATCTTTAAGCTACAAGACATGAATGATACCTATTTGAAACACTTGTAATATAATAACAAAGCTGGTGCAAAGGTGAAGTTTGTATTATAAACGAAAAAATATTAAAAACAGACTTTAAGTAAATTAAATTCCTGTCTGAGAGTAAATGATGTAGAATGTAAAGCAAGTGGCCATAAGAAGGTGAAGAGAAGTTGTGCTGGTTAATGAATGTGATAGATATATCTATCATCCGACATGATCTGTAATACAGAGTAAGAGAGTTCTTGAAGCTATGAAGTACAACTGGAGTGTTGTATTCCCAGAACTTCCAAATTTCATTCTTTTACAAACTATTCTTACAAATATGCTTCTGTCTCTCTGTCCTTTATTAATTGAGAACATTTTGTTACTCGTGTACACACTCGTTATAGGTATAAGATGTACGTTATAGTATGCTAAAACTGTAGTCATATTTTTAAAAGGTGTATAGTTGTTATGATTTTAAAGTTCCAGGATACTTGGGCGACCATGAGAAAGAATAACTTGCGACTTCCAATTGAAGGACGTAAAGGTATTCCAAAATTCAAATCAATAAGAATGAAAATCCCGGAAAATGCCACAATGACCGCATTTGGTTTAAATTTTGTATTTAGCGAGCTCTACATTTTGCTAAGTAAGATATTGTTTATCTCTTGCGGTTAGTTAATTATATTGTCACACTGGCCCATGGCAGCGGCAACACAACAAAGGACGGTTGGAGCCAAACTGCCCCACCCCACAGTCCCGCCATGCAACAAGGGCACTGAAGGTCAAACTTCCCTATACCACTCACGCGAGCAAACAAGTGACAACAATCAAAGCGGCAACACAAACGGTTTTCCAGACTTTTCGAGAAATGCCCGATGGCTGGCCTGTTTCTAGAAGCTCGAGAAGTGTCCGTGTTACGTCATCCTGGCTATTTAAGGAGACCAGGCAACGAGTTAGAGGAGTTACGGTTACCGACATGAGTCAGTCAGTGTGTCAGTGAGTATGCTGCCGTCGTGAAGGATACGTCGCGTCTAAGTGAAGAAGTTTTAATGAATGCTAAGTGACTGTATCGTCAGATTTAGTGTATGAGGTACAGAAAAAGTGGAGAAAGACAGTAAAAGGAGGCAGTCAAAGTAAGGAGAAGAAAACAGTTGTGTGTTGTAATATCACGAAAGTCTGTAGACTGTGTTAACGTAAGTAAAAGAGGACTGTGTATTTGTACAAAAGTTTTAGAAGAAAATAAAAAGGAGAAAAAGTTAATTCAACTGGATTTTTCGTTCTTGTGATACTTGTGCCAGAAATGGGATTTGTTGAATTGTCATTTTGTCATAATATAAAAGTCATTTAAAAAGAAGAGGACTATAGAGACTTTTCCAGAGAATTGAGGATATAAGCTTTATTTGTTGTAGGAATACATTAATCACACAGTATTTCAGTGTCGTCCTTAGAGCAGTTTATGAGCAGAAGGTAGTTCTATGTGGGAAGATTTCTTTTTGAAAAGCTTCGTGTCAGATGCTCGGAACATGCCGAGTTTCAATATGAATGTTGGTATTTGACCGACTTTTCGGTTTTGAGATACATTGCCCACATACAGATAGACGCACGAACATTGATTCTTTCTACGCTTTTTGGAATCATGGAGTTCCAAAACATATATTTCTGGTGAAGTCTCGGTATCGAATTTTTCGCTGGAATACAATGTCCTGTGTTTACTATAGGTAAACAGTGGAGAAAGTAAAGTTCTTCCTGGCCTTATATGCGCTACTGTTTTAAAACATGCCTCTGAATTTTCTTTGTCTAACACACGAAAAATCCATCCTCATTTGCTGGCGGCTATATGCTGAATCGGCATCCACAATAGCATGCATTTCATACAAATTTGTGTTAGCCTTTTCGCAGGAGTAACGTAGTTGGTTTCCTTCCACTTCACTTTTATGGAAGGAAACACAGAAAAGAAAACATCGTGGGCTGACACAAATATTTTAACACAAGCTTCTACTCCTTTGGATGTAATGAACAGCAGTTTAGTTTTCATTTTACAGTTCTCTGCGCTCTCATTAAATGTGGTGTTTATCGGTGCTGTTCTTCTCGGAACGTTAGGCAACTGTCGTAACTCAAATTTCATGGCTCCAAATGTTGCCACACAGAATAGTTCTCCCTACGTTACGGGACTAGACAACATTTTAACTATAGCCCTTTTGGTTTGTAAGGATTTTTGTGATGATATCGGGAGACTTTCTTTTCAGGACGCCTTTGGAGAAGCAACTGCAAAGTTTCTACTTGTCAAGCGTTTTATTTATTACAAGCAGCCCGTAAACATTTTATTCATTGATTTTTGCTACTGTCGATTCATCCTTTGAAGGAGGAAAAAAAGAATGGATGTTCATTAATGACATCCGTACTCATTAGTGGGAGCAATTATTTTCATGCCAAAAGGGAAAATATAAAAACGAAAAATATGTTGGTAAATTATTTTGTCTTTATTTGGGAGTGTATACTGAAAGTGCTCAAAAACATACAGACATTCGACAAGTTCAGCAATAGTGACAAAGAGTTTGAGAATAATGGGCCACTATTTCGATTCCTGCCTGTAAATCTTGACTGGCAGACGCTGAAAAATGTCCGTTTATATGATAGCACGAAATGATTCGTATGGTAAGTAAGGCCGATAATTGAATAGTAATTTCAGTAAACGTTTTAGCATGAGAATCATCTCCTACTACATCACCACACCAACGTTGAAGATTACTATCAAATCAAGCCAACTACGACGAGTATCTTTAAGATGGTCACAGACATTTTTATTAAATACTAGCTGAAATACCCGGCGTTGGCAGTGGTTTGATGATTTTATCCCTACAACTTTTAGACTTAAGTTTAATACTATAAAACTATGGTTCCCAACAGGTGGTCCGCCGACGATGTCTTAGAGGTCCACCAGAAATTATTTTACTTGACTTGCAGTAGTCATTATCCTAATCTAGTTCAGCGTAAGTTCTGCTTCAGCAGTGTACCTGTCTTCCCATTTACTTTAAGGTAGAAACTGTTCATATATGAAAATGAAATTTGATGTTAACAAACGTTTAATACAAGTACATTTGGCATGCCTTATATTTTAATTTTCGTTTAAAAAATAGAAAGTGAATTTATTAATATGTTAAAATATGTAGGTCCAGGCTAAATTTATTAAAAAGGCACATTTCAGTAAGGATTAAGGACTTAATGAAGTAAAGTAAGAATTGTTTTCGGATATATAGGAAATGTGTTCACGTTGAAGTTCTTCAATTTTAGCATATGTTGTGAAGGTAAGCCTAATATAAGTTGGTACAGTAGTTAGTGTTCCGTACTCATGACTTGTCGGTCGTTTATGTGCAACTCTGGCGGAGGGCGCGCCGGTCCAAGCTCGGTTCGGTGCCGCCGCGGGGTGGTCCGGTCTATCTACGAATGTACTGTGTAATATAAACGAATATTTTATTTTATTATATTTTATGACGATAACAATAACAATATCTGAAGGTGACGAAATAAATTTTAAAACATGCATTACTTATCTTTACGTAACTTATACAAACTTTAAATAATATATTCTTAAATGATACTCTGGCAGTATTGCCTCCAGTTGGTGGCACACATAACATTTTGCAACACTATACACCTCTGTGAACAAGAAATATTTCCATTCTTTCTGGAAAAGAGTAGAAAGCCTCCGTCTGGCTACGCTAGAACTCCGCTGAAACAGTGTTCTATTTACGCAGTATCACTTAATATCCTGCTGGCAATGAGTCCTTACCAATATACCGGCTTCTGAGTTCAGCGTTAAGCGGAGAGAGGGACTCGAATTAGCTTTTTCTCTTATACATAGTTAGTTTGTATATAGCCTTGTTACTGGAATCTTTCGAAAGTGTTCCATTCTTTTCACCCATGCACAAGTACCTCAATATCTTCTTCCACTTTCGTGTGAAACCTTTTATATATTATTTTTCGTACCTGTTGTTTAAATTTGGTTGGTTGTTAACACTGACTGATCGGAAAAACGCATTCATAACAAAATAAGCTGTTGAACCAAAGCAGTAATAACGTATTTGTCTTCCTCCAGCCGCTTCCAACTCTGTGTGTCAATGTATGCAACCTTGTGGTAACATCATGTAAAAGGAGTGTTTGTGTATGGAATGAAGTACTGAAGTGCTAAAATAAACATTTCTGGCATTTAGGAAAATTTAATATATTTCAAATACAAATTTAAATATTCTACTCAAATTGGATTTTTAAACAAGTTTATACTCCGACCAACAACTTAAGCGTTGACGTGTCGTGTCAGGAGCCCCTTTGCTGAGGAAATGTTAAGTTATAGCAATCCGAAGTTTCACGGACGCGAAGAAAACCCAAAATAAGGCTATGGTAACTGTTGTATCAAAACCTTCTTCACAGATGCTCTCAATCACCGTTTGATCTTTCCAAAAGTTGCCTAAAATTACTGCTCTATCAAAACGATGTTAAACCTTGGAGGTTTCTAATTCTGGTCCCCTAGGGAATGCTGGTATAACATTTATATAAGAATATCGATGGTAGCAATTAAATAGTTCACTTTGCATAAAGACCAACAATCAGGGATACGCTACAGGGCGTTATACCACATATGTAACTAATGTAAAGTCCAACGGAAATCTCCGCTGGGATGAGTATAAAGGGCCCACCAGCCAAGACCACGGCGGTACTAAGAGGATCTATGATGGTCACTATCCTGAAGGGCGCCATTTCCTCATGTGAGTAATAAACCTGTTTCTTTGCTTGGATGCTGCCTAGACATTCAGTGGGCAATATCAATAGGGTTAGAATATTCATTATTTTTATTGTTCTTACTGATTATATTATTTTAATAGCAATTTAGGTTTAGCTAGGGTAGGAATGGCCAGGGTAAAAATTAGGATGATTTAAACTCATTTTGTGTTAATAAAACTACCTCATTAGCATTAAACTTTTCTCTGAGTTACTAATTTTTCTCCCAACTTCCTCCTAAGAGCGCCTATGATTATAAACCGGTGGCAGTGGTCTATTTGTACTCTAAGTACTCTAAGAAATACACGAATTCATGACATTATTGAAAGTTGTGAATGTTTCGGCGCATTTTAAATGCGAGCGCAAAATTAAACCTGTAACATTTACAATTGTGTATGTTCATGTAGTATCAGCTACCAGTGCTCAAGCTATAAGGGGTTCAGACGAGTTAGCTTTTACTCTTGTTACTAAGATCACCTATGATTATAGTAACCCTTAAATGACGGACTTTTCTTGTTTCATTATAAAATAAAACGTATAAATTTATCAACAAAATGAGCATATTAATTTGAAAATTACTACACTAGTTCTTCAAAAGAAGCTTCGAAATTGCAATAATTAAAATTGTGGTGGCAATATGCTATAAACGTCCATAACAATATCTTAAGTAATTACTGCGAAAACGGAACCTCCGGAAATACAGCATTCAAAGGATATCTATCTTCTCTTAAAGCAACTGTTGAAACAACTTGAGATGTGTATTGCTTCGAAAGCCTCATATTGCATTCAATAAAAACCCCAAATGGTATACTTATGATGAAATATCAATATGAAGCTTTCGGTTGAAAGTAGCAAGTAGAAGTGAGTGAGAGAGTGAGTGGGTGGGTGGATGAGTGAGTGAATGAGCGAGGGTCAGAGAATGAGTGAGTGTATGGGTGAGCGACTGAGTGGGTGGATGGATGAGTGAATGAGCGACAGTCAGAGAATGAGTTAGTGTGTGGGTGAGAGAGTGAGTGGGTGGATGGATGAGTGAATGAATGAGCGAGAGTCAGAGAATGAGTGAGTGGGTAAGTAAGTGAGTGAGTGAGTGAGAGAGTGAGTGGGTGGGTGGATGAGTGAGTGAATGAGCGAGAGTCAGAGAATAAGTGAGTGGGTGAGTAAGTGAGTGAGTGAGAGAGTGAGTGGGTGGGTGGATGAGTGAGTGAATGAGCGAGAGTCAGAGAATAAGTGAGTGGGTGAGTAAGTGAGTGAGTGAGAGAGTAGGTGGATGAGTGAGTGAATGAGCGAGAGTCAGAGAATAAGTGAGTGGGTGAGTAAGTGAGTGAGTGAGTGAGTGAAAGAGTGAGTGGGTGGGTGGATGAGTGAGTGAATGAGCGAGAGTCAGAGAATGAGCGAGTGTGTGGGTGAGAGACTGAGTGGGTGGGTGGATGAGTGAGTGAATGAGCGAGAGTCAGAGAATGAGTGAGTGTGTGGGTGAGTGGGTCAGTGAGTGAGTGAGAGAGTGGGTGGATGAGTGAGTGAATAAGTGAGAGTCAGAGGATGAGTGAGTGTGTGGGTGAGAGACTGAGTAGGTGGGTGGATGTGTGAGTGAATGAGCGAGAGTCAGAGAATGAGTGAATTGGTAAGTCAGTGAGTGAGTGGCTGGGTGGATGAGTGAGTGAATGAGCGAGAGTCAGAGAATGAGTGAGTGGGTGAGTAAGTGAGTGAGTGAGTGAGAGAGTGAGTGGGTGGGTGGATGAGTGAGTGAATGAGCTAGTCAGAGAATGAGTGAGTGTGTGGGTGAGAGACTGAGTGGGTGGATGGATGAGTGAGTGAATGAGCGAGGGTCAGAGAATGAGTGAGTGTGTGGGTTAGTGGATCAGTGAGCGAGTGAGAGAGTGGGTGGATGAGTGAGTGAATAAGTGAGAGTCAGAGAATGAGTGAGTGTGTGGGTGAATGAGTAAGTGTGTGAGTGAGTGAGTGAGAGAGAGTGGGTGGATGAGTGAGTGAGTGAGTGAGTCAGTGAGTGAAAGAGTGAGTGAGTGTGTGAGTGAGTAAGTGAGTGTGTAAGTGAGTGAGTGAGTCAGTGAGTGAGTGAGAGAGAGTGGGTGGATGAGTTAGTGAGTGTGTGAGTGAATGAGTGTGTGAGTGATTGAGTGAGTGAGTCTGGGTGGATGAGTGAGTGAATAAGTGAGAGTCAGAGAATGAATGAGTGTGTGGATGAGTGAGGGAGTGAGTGTGTGAGTGAGTGTGTGAGTGAATGAGCGAGAGTGGGTGGATGAGTGAGTGAATAAGTGAGAGTCAGAGAATGAGTGATTGTATGGGTGAGTGAGGGAGTGAGTGTGTGAGTGAGTGTGCGAGTGAATGAGTGAGTGAATAAGTGAGAGTCAGAGAATGAGTGATTGTATGGGTGAGTGTGTGAGTGAGTGGGTGAGTAAGTGAGTGAGTCAGTGAGAGAGAGTGGGTGGATGAGTAAGTGAGTGAGAGAGAGTCGGTGGATGAGTGAGGGGGTGTGTGAGTGAGTGTGTGAGTGAATGAGTGAGAGTTGGTGGATGAGTGAGTGAATAAGAAGGAGTCAGAGAATGAGTGAGTGTGTGGGTGAGTGAGTGGGTCTGTGTGTGAGTGAGAGTGGGTGGATGAGTGGGTGAGTAAGTGAGAGATGGAGAATGAGTGATTGTGTGGGTGAGTGGGTCAGTGAGTGAGTGTGTGAGTGAGTGAGTGAGTGAGTGAGGGAGAGTTTATGAGTGGAAGAGAGAGTGAGTGAGTGGAGTTTAAGGACCCGTCGACAACAGGGTCTTTGAGCCCGAGTAGCAGGTAAGAAGAGCAGTAAAATAAGTTTTGCCCAGAATAAGGGAATTCCTCTGTGTGCGGCAATCTTCAGTCTTGTATTTACAACCCCTAGGGGCTTACTACGGTAGGTAAAGGTTTGACGCCCTGTAGTCCCCAGCCATACTCTCGATTGGGTTCCTCTAAGGTGTGAGAGGGCATATGTAAACGCCTAATAAACTTTGGTCCACGTATGTGTTTGACCTTCGAAATTATACCTTTCTGAACACAATCTGATGGATAACCTACGCGCTGGTTGTAGATGGATGGGGAGACGCAAGGGGTGACTGGGTAACCGCATAATTCCCAGCCCCTGGTTATCATGTGGCATATGTGTTCGTATCCGTTGAGAAAAGTCAGTCTTGTGCAGGGGCAATTGCATGAGCTGATGCACTCCTGAAGGCGAATGGGTCCCTTTGTCTATACACTGGAACCTGTGACGCTAGGGTGAGTATGTCTAGGCCAGGACTCGTAACACGTCAAAAACAACAAAAAATAAGGTCATGGTAAAGGAAGTAGTCGAGTGTTGTGTTCCCCGCTACTTAGTTATTTCTAGAACGGTGGAAGGTAGAACTTTTTTATCGGTGAGCACATTTGTAGCCCAGAATGACTTGGATAAAGTAGCTGGTCCAGTGAAGTCATGTATTAGATCTCAAAATGGCATGTTCCTGGATGATGCGCAATCAGCAGACCAGGCAGCAGAAATACAAAAAGCAAACATGGTAGCCGGCTATCCAGTACGTGGTGACCTACATAGAACATTGAGTTCCTCACGTGGTGTGGTTAAAACCCGCACATTGGGCGGTTTAACCAATTTTTACTAACATTTACCGTGTTCAGCGCAAAGGTGGTGAATTAAAGCCAATCGTACCCTGTTCCTGATCTTTGATCGAGTAGATCTCCCGTAAAGGATTAAGGCAGGTTATGAGTCCATCGAAGTTAGGTTTTTCATCCCGAAACCATTCAGATGTTTCAAGTGTATGCGCGAACTGCAAAGGTGAACATCCAAACGGTTCCCGAGATTGTCTCAGTTTTGTAGAGGAAAGGACGACCCAAGAGAAACGGATTAGTCAGAAAGTGTCCTCAGAAGCTCGAAGCCTCTTGCGTATAGCCAAACTTGTGTTCTTCGCTCCGGTACCTATGCTCAGTTGCAGCTAAAGCGCTACTGAAGCGATATAAATGGGGCAACAATATCAGGAAAGATGCTCTTAGCCAGCAGCTGCATTCCAAAGCCTTCTACGTCAACACGCACATCTACAAAATTTCTAGGTGAAAAGAACACCATCAAAAGTATCAAGCTGAAGACAAAAGACTAGCAAGCCCATAAGGTATGACGCCTCACCGGTAAATTTCAAATAGAGTTATACGAAAAAAGAATTCTTGAAGGAAAATGGTAGTAAGTCTGATCTCAGCAGGTCGAAGGGATATAAGAGGCCACGGAAATTGCCTTGAGGATCCTATTCTGGGGAATCTTCCGGGCTGCGCTTGGACCGGCGTCTTTCATCTTCGTCGGACTCCGTTAGCAATCGTTTCGAGTCACTCGGACCAAGCTCGTTATAGGGACACGCACCTCCTCGGCAGAGGGGATGCAAGAAGATCCTAACAACACTGGGAGAATTCCAGGGAAAAAGAGGTACGATAGAACTGAGAAATCTACATGAACAAGAGATAACAAAGGGCTAACTTGATACGACAACCACCAACTCCAAGGTAATGCAGAGTTACCTTGGGCTACTTATCCTATACACTTCTTAGCATGGCTATTCTTCAATGGAACATACGTGGGATTAGAACGCAACGATCAAAGCTAAAAGTTTTGCTCAATAAGAACGAATCTTTTGTCGCACGTTTGCAAGAGACTAAGCTGCACCCACAAGACGCTTTCCAACTAAGATAATACACCCCAGTAAGTTGTGGTCTTATACCAGATGAGGGTGCTCCGGCACATGGCGGCGCTATGATGCTTGACAGAGATTATGGATATATGAAATCTGAGCCCCTACGGTCTGATATATAATCAGTTGCTGTAAGAATTCTACTGCCAAACATCCAGTTCACCATTTATACCTTATATTTGCCTCCGTCCTATGAGTTGTCGCACATTGACTTGGAAGCTTTGGTTTCCCAGTTTCCAATACCGTTTCTGTTGGCGGGAGACTTCATTGCGCAAAAACCCACTTTGGGGTTCAAATCGCGCTTGAGCGAGAGGCAACCCGATCGCTGATTTCTTGGACAATTTCAACCTACCTCTCCTCAACACGGGAGAGCCTACTTTTCTTTCGGACTCCTTCAACAGTTTCTCAAACCTTGATCTTGCAGTTTCTTCACCTCAGTTGGCAATATCCTTACAATGGAATGTCATCTCTCATTTACACTCTAGTGGCCACTTTCCATGTCTTATTAGTCTCTTAACACAAGATGAATGTTCCACACCTATGCCTAGTTGGCGCTTGCACCATGCCAACTGGAGCCTTTACATCCAGTTGACCGTGTTTACTTACAACGAGCACAACTCAGTGAACAGAGAGGACTCTTTTGCTGCTGAGCCAATATATTCAGCGGTCGACCTCCCGCCCCCGTCGATTTCCTGTACGTTGGTGGAAGGAAGAATATCGGAATGCCATTCGTGCCCGAGGGTTTGCTCATAGCACTTTTCAGCGTCACCCCACATTGGATAACCTAATCCAATACAAGAAGCGGCGCGCCAGGTCCAGAAAATCATTAAGGATTGCCAAAAGGCATCACGGAGCAAATTTGTAGCTTCATTTAACCGACATACACCTTCCTCAGTTGTAGAAGATAAGCTAAGGCATGTACCCGGTAAATTGACCCATATACCCATTACGTGCCTAAAAGCTTCAGGAGCTGTTGTTGATCCACTTGAAGTGATCAATACGATTGGCAGTGATTTCGATCGAGTGTCTAGCTTGGATAACTGCTCACCTGAGTTTCTTCCAATTAAAACTTGGGTGGGATCGGAGTTCGAACATTCTCTTTCATCTTCACGAATATCAGCACCAGGACCAGACGCTATTGATGTACAAATGTTACAACAGCTCTCTCCTAAAGGTAAGGCATTCCTCCAAGAGGTTCATAACCGTGTTTGCGTTGACAGTATCGTTCCAGAATGCTGGCGGGAAGCCACTGTTATACCCGTTCTGAAAGTGGAAAGGATCTTCGCTCCAGCTACTGTCGTATTTCCCTCACCAAGCTGATGGAGCATATGATAAATGGACGGTTGGTCTGGTGGCCAAAAAATCGCAACCTACTAACATCCAGTGTGGTTTTCGACCACTCCGTTCAGATGTTGTGTCGATATCGACACAAACACTGAGCGAGTTTATGAAGAACTGTGAAACCGTTGCTTTATTTTTCAATCTCGGGAATGCTTCTGATACGTGTTGGTGAGCGTGGATTCTACGTTCCCTGTTTACCTGGAACTCACATGGACACCTACCACGGTTCATTAAAGAGTTTATGAAAGACCGCCATTTCCGTGTAAGGCTCGGGTTTTTGTAGTCTGTTCAGGGAAATGTTGCACCTTTGTGTTCAGTACTAAGTGTTTTGCTATAGCAATTAACTCCATCTGGGAATATGTTCCACCTCGAGTTTCGTTGTGCTTATTCGTGGACGGCTTCACCGTCTATTGTGCACCTCAGCGCACGGTGATTTTGGAACACTGACGGCAAGAGTATTTGAACAAAGTTCGAGAATGTAACTCAAAAAATTCCTTTCGTTTCTCAACTAAGAAGTCAATATGTGTTAATTTCTGGCGCCGTAGGAGATGATTACCGGCCTCGCTCCGTTTCGGTCCAGACTTACTTCCCTTCGCAGATGAGATACGTTACCTGGGGTTCATCTTGGATAGGGAGCTTAACTGGTCATCGCGTATAGCACAGATAAAAGCACAACGTGACCATTCCCTGAATGTCTTGCGGGTACTAAATGGCAAATCGTGGGGTGCGGATCAGACAATTTTGTTACGAATGTATAGCACACTGGCCTGATCTAAACTAGACTATGGGTGTAATGTTAATTCGTCAGCACGACCATCTGTGCTGAGAAGATTAGACACGATCCATAATAGGGGCATACGCATGGTAATAGGTGATTTTCCAACAAGCCCTGTTATGAGTCTTTACGCCGCATCCGCAAAAACGTCGTCTGCAATATCAGCGCGAGTTTCTCTTGTCAAACTCTGGCTGTGCGCTTAGATGTAAGCCTAAGCACCCAAAGCTCGATTCATTTTTCACCATCACGCTAAGAGAACAATATAGAAAAGCACCCTTAGTCCTAAGCCAGCGGGTTTTCCTTCTAAAGAAGCTTACTATTCAAATGATTAACATGTTTCCCAAGGCCGAGAGGCTCTATCCTACTTGGTTACTTGGCATGTCCCATGTAGATCTCGGGATGACCGCTCACCGGAAGTCCACGATGTCTATCCCTACTATCCGCACTTGATTTTTAAAATTTGTGTCAGGCTACACTGACCGACATTTGATTTACACCGATGGAACAAAGAACACCAGCGGTGTTGGATATGCTTATATTTATAGAACCGAACCACATACATTTAGTTTCCAAAATATCACTTCCATTTGTAGTGCAGAGCTGTATCCAATATACCGAACCGTTTTATATGTGCGCTGTCGTAAATTAGGTGACTGCCTAATTTTGAGTGATTCTCTTGGCGCACTTCAGAGCCTTCGTGAGCTGTACAAACCCCATCCTATTGTACAACGTATTCAGGATGACCTCCATGTTCTACTTGCTTCTGGCGTTAAAGGAATGAAATAGCGGATTTGGCAGCAAAGGCGGCAACCACGGAACCCAGTATTAGGATCTCTCGAATTACTTCGGAAGGGTTTAGACTTGAAGTGTGGAGAGCGGTATTGTCGTGTTGGTCAGCTCTCTGCGGTAATAAGCTTAGAGAAGTGAAAGAACTTCCGATAAGCTGGGTAATTCCCTCTCGCATATCTCGTCGCGAGGAGGTAAACTTGGCTCGTTTGCGCATTGGCCACTTCAATTTTTCGCCTATTTAAACGGGACCCTCCTGTTCTTTGTCTGCTGTGCGACAACCTTTTTCAGTCCGTCACGTGCTGCTAGAGTGCTCTTCCCTAGCGCACCTTCGAACTCTCTGCATCTTCCTGGTAGGCAGTTGAAGAGGTCCTGGCGGATGATACGCAAGTGGTCCAAAGGGTTTTTAGGTTTTTAGAGGAGCTTAACATTAGCTTGAAGATTTGAAACCATAGATCTCATTCTTATACTCTTTTGTTATATTTGTCACGTGGTTTAGTTCTGGCTTCTGCCTGTCTGTTTCATATACATATGTATGTACATTTTCCTTTTTACTAGTAATTTTATTTTATATTAAAGTTTATATCTGTATCTCGTCATGACTTGTTCTTTTAATGGCTCTGATGACCATATGGTTGAGCGCCCTTGAACCTACACCTCACTCTCCCTTGGATTTAGAACGGAAGGAGTAATTTTTGAGATTTTACTTTATGATATATTGGGAAAAAATTAAGCATTGGTCAGAACTATGTGAAACTCGGTACGAGAATCCCAAAAACGTGCCCGTAGCTAGTCAAGCGGTTAAGGTGACTAATAACAACGTATAATGCCTCAATAGAACTCGATCATAAGGCTCAATAATAGAGAAACTTGTTAATTTTACCCTCAGTTATGGTTATTATCAGAAAGTGGAGGAGAATTCCGTCGTCTATTGTGCTTCTGGAAACTTCCAGGACAAAGGGGTAAAGCGAATACACAAGAGGTGACGAGATCGGGTGTGGCAGGCTATGACACAGGTGGGGTCCATAACGTCTCCAGGTATTACAATCTGACGTCGGTGGAAACTCTCCCCATTAGTCTAACTGTCCCCACGGAGAGATCTCTCAGCGTGTGTTGAAATATTTATGCTAAACGCTTCTGGTGGTATAAGGGCACCGAACTATGAAACGTTGAGTGCTTTAACTGACACCTGTAGATTACTGTTGCTGAATTCAAGCAAAGGATCCCCGCACTTAAAGTTATAATTTAGTGTCCAACGATTTCCCCTACCTCGCTTCTAGAACTTGATATCTGTCACTTTCGATAAGATAGTGGACGAGTGAGAAGAGAACAAAAGAGAAGTGGAGTACAAGAAAAGAGAACACAATATGGAGGAGAAAACGAAAAGGAGAAAATAGGAGAAAAGAAGGAAATAAAGAATAAAATTAGATAAAGAAAGAGAGAAGAAAAAAGAGCATGTCGCGGAATAGATCAAAATAGGCCGGAAGTGAATGAATGGAGAGAGAGAGAGAAAATAATGGTAGAGAGGGGAAGATGGAAGGGAGTAGAGAAGGAAAAAGAAGAGCAGAGAATATGAGAGGAAAAACTTGCTGAGTAAACAGCAGAGCAAAGAAATTAAGTCAAAGGAAACAAATGAAGGTATGAAAATCAAATAGAGGACTGGAGAGAATAAAACAGAAATAAAATTGGGAGAAAACAAGAACAAAAGGATGAGGAAGCTGATAAAACAGAGTTAGGAGAAAATGGAACATGCGAAGGAAACGAAGAAGAACAAACTAGACAAAACTATGCTTACACAGATTTTAAAGTGCAGTATAAAGTAATATGCAAAAAAGCAAAATGTTACATCTACATCACTAAAATATACGTTACACTCCCACCTTGAAACATTAAGAATTAAAGGAAACACAGAATATTATGAAGCATAAGGCGAGAGAAGGTGTAGGAAAGGATCAGAATGGAGATGAACCAGAGGGAACAAAACAGAAGAAAAGAGAGAGAAGGAGAGAATACAAGAAAATGGGACATGGGAAGAAAAAAGGAAGTGAAATGGAAAACAGCATGAATGGAATAAAATAGAAATAGAAGAGGAATTGAGAAGAGGGGTGAAGGAAAACAAAGTGTAGAGAAGGAAAACAAAGTGTAGATAAGAAGGAAGAATAGGTGTGAGAGACGAAGGTGCCACAGAGAAAATAGCAGTGGAAGGAAGTGGAGAAAGGAAAGAGAAGAAGGAAGGGAAAGAGAGGAGAAAAGGAAATGAGAGAAAAACAAAGTGGCAGAAAAAGGGAAGATACAGGATACAAAGTAGAGAGGAGTGGAGGAAAACAAGAAGTAAAAAAAGACTGAAGAAGGGAATAAGAAAAGGACGAAGGAGAAGAGAAGAAAACAGATACTAAACTATGAGAATAGCAAAAACAAAGGAAGAAGTAACAAATGAAGACAAAAAATAAGTAGAAGAGAAAAGTGTGCAAACTATCAAAAAGAAAAAAAAAGGAGAGTGAAATTGGTGGGAATATGTAAGTTTTAAAACGAAACGTTAACCAAAACCCAAGAAACAAATAACATCACTGAAATGCAGCGTTACATGCTCACATTGAAATCTTACTAAGAAAGGAGGAGAAATGAGGCGAGAAATGAAATATACCAATATTGGTATTAAAATATAAGAAGAGACCCACTAAAGATAAAGGCTATGAGGACATTGTGTATTTTGCATTATATCCTCAGTTAGAAGCTGTAGGAAGATGTAACATAACTGACTCTATTTAACACTTGAATAAAATGACCAAGGCTGTCAGTCATGTGACAACCTCCAGTCCTAAACTGCCAGCCGGAGAAGCGTCTTCACTGACGGTAACTTGCATGCCTACACAAAGCAGCGATTTGCCATTTGGATTGCCCATTTCCTTTTCGCCGAAGTCAACAAACTTCTAAGTACAGAATCTCATGACTATGAATCAGAAATTCAAAGATTAATGTATAACATATATAGGAATTATTGAACAGGGAAGATTAATAAGTTTATCAAGAAATATTGGTTATCGTACTTCGCGGTCGCTGCAAGATGAATCTCCAAGTAGCATTTCAGCGTGTCGTAGTAATTTACGCTTGTCATTATTATAACGGAACAGTTATTTTTAACCGCCAGGTATCGATACGTCAGAAGTTAGAAGATTTAGTACTTCAACAGTTACGGTTTCTCGTGATAAGATTTAGAAACAAGTTAATACTTCGATTCCAAACAGTTGGCACCTCTGTTCAAATATATTAGTATTACTCTTCAATAAATATGCATAGTAGTCAACTTAAATGGTGTTGTTCAATCTCATACCCACCCAAGCATACACCGAGAGAAGCTCAACACAGCTAGTAGCATATAAAATATAGAAGACCAGCAAACTGGAGACGCCGTGGAAGAGACGGAGTAGGGGCATCAGGAGACGAGGTAGCCACAATGATAATCATCGACAGTACCAGAAGGAGAGAAGACAATCCGGAACGGCGGTAGCTCAGGCTGCAAAGGCACATGGAGAGCAAGAAACGTCTTCTCTTATCCTGAGAAGGCGACTGTTAGATAGCTTTAAACTCTGTAGACCTCGGTCTCATTTCACTAATTTCATTCATTCATTCAGCATCCTATGTGACATATTACGTTGGAAGACGATAATATACAAAAAAAATCTTTACAAGTGATGGAATAATTCTATTCTGTCAGAAATAAGGGAAATCAATAATTGCACACCAGTAATCTCAGGCCTTGGAAAATTTAGCAGGTAGTAGACAAAGAATTCCCTCTTCACGTACAACTTGTAGACAACTTCTTTTAGGTGAAGCGGCTTCCTCTTCACGTACCCTAGTTTTTGAAGAGGTTCCAAAATTTTGCGCAGAGTTATGCAAAGCTTTTCTTTCGTACTGAGAGAGCTCATAAAATTTCTTATGAAATACCCAAATTTCGCAACACCAGAAAAATCAACGTTAAGAAAATTGTAGGTGTCTCCCTGTTACAAAGAAATACTAAGAAAGATCAGACCAAAATGCGAAAATGAAAAAATGCGTAAGCATTGACGAATCACCAGACTCAAGCGGTAGGAAAGTGGGAAATGTAGTAGGTGTGCTCGAAAGTGATTAAATAGTTTCCAAACTGATTTCTATTAGTATGCAGAGAAATATCAGTATTGAATCATGTAACAATGGCTTGCTCATCCAGTGAATCTCTGCAGTTGTTATGACCGAATGGGGTGAAACATAATAGAGTTTTATTCTTACTTACGGATGGTGGTCCATATACGAAAATGGCAGCCAAAGGGCTTTCTGTAAGCTTCCCACACATGATATACGTAACTTGTATAGTACATGGTTTACACAGAGTATGTGAGCAGATACGTACATTGTATCCTAAAGTGGACAAACTGATCTCAAATGACAAAAGAAATGTTCGTGAAAACGCTAACAATAATTGATTTGCTCAGAATCAAAAATCCAAATTTGCACTTCCACCTAGGCCCATAGTTACTCGTTGGGGGACATGGTTGGAAGCAGCAATGTATTATGGAAACAATTTTGAAAATTATAAGTTGGTGATTGAGAACTAAATAGGAATAACGCTTCTTCAATTGTACTTCTTCAAAACTTACTCAGCGACGGTACATTAAAAATGAATTGTCTTACTTATGTGCAAAACTGAGTTTTTTGTTTCATTCCATCAAAATATCAGAAAAGTCAACCTGCTTGTTAACTGAGACAATTAATGAAGGCACGACAGTGAGAAAAGACTAATTCACTCAAACGTCCAGAAGTGGAAGATATAAACAGAAATTTAATATGTGTTCGAAAAAAGTGGTGGATTTGATACTACGAGCATGTGTAAAATTGTCAAAGCTTTGGAAGGGAAAGTAGACTTTGGTGAAACTGAGAATGCGTGTTCCAGTGACATTCCTTTGATGAACTATGCAAGACCATCTTCATGCGGTGTTGAAAAGCCCCTCTACCAGTACCGTGCATTGTTTCGGGGCAATCGACATCAGTTTGTGGCGGAAAATATGGAGAAAGTTTTCGTGGTTCACTGCAACAGCGAGTTTTGTTAATCCGCCAGTCTCAACATGATTGGCGAGTGATTTTCTAACAGACATATTTATATTTTGCGATATTGAAACTAAAATGTTTTGCGTTTTTCATGTATATTTTTGTATCCTTTCTCCATAAAAATTATTTTTTAAAGTTTTTTGCACATAAAGATTCGTTTCCTACTAATTATATTACAAAATGTCTTCTGTACAAAATTTTACCTGCAAAATTGAAAATATGTTGTATTCGTTATACACCGTGATCAACAATAATTGCTGGCAGCATATCTGTGACTGCCTTCGGATCAAGCAGAGACCGAACATTCCCTGACAGACACGACCTTTTGGATATTACAGGAATTAATGACTTGCAGGGATATATACATAAACCACAGAGTAAAGCCTCTCCGCAACCACTTGTTTAGATACAAAATGGCTTCCTAGAAACGCGTGACGTCACCTATCTAGAATACTAGAGTGTTTGCACAGGAGTACCGCAATCCTTTAAGCCCCCAAACATCCTCTTCACCATTTTCCGTCCAAAGTGCTTACCGAGAATGTATACTGTAATGCGAATTGTCATGTGAAATGCACGTCAGCCAAAGGTTTACTGTGCGTCGGTCTCCGGAAGGAAGAATACTATTAAAGTACCGTACAGGTGGCCAGAAGGCATCACAGGTAGAACTACTAAGGTGGGTCCCTAACAAGCGCAGGCAGTTCTTCAGCCCTATGGAGATCCAGGTTGCCACAGAGAGCGCAGCGCCAGTCAGTCAGCCTGACTAATAAATCAGGCACCCTGGTGGGCGACCAGCAGTCCACAGCACCTCCCCTCAGCCGAACACTGTACTTCCAGGGCGCAAGCTCCCCTCAGCACATCCTACCGGCGATCCCACTGACTCTTGGTCTGGAAAGATCGGATAGAAAGAGAAGGAAATAAATGAAATGAAACGGGGTGATTCGGAGATGCAAGGTCCTTGCGTATCCTTTCCAGCATTCGCCTGAGTGACCCGGGAAAAAACACTCAAAAAGCACAAGATCAGGAAGGTCGGCCACGGGAATCCAACCAGCTACCTCCCGAATACGGGCCACAGACGTTACCGCTTGAGCCATCCCTCTCAATAACCTTTGGGGCAGCTGCATAAAGAAAAACGAAATGAAGACCTCAATCAAAGTGTAAGAAATATTGGCAGAATGAGACTTATATCAAACATTTTCCTATGCGAGATAGGACAAGTCTATATTATTTCTATGTACCCAGTATAAACAGATTATATCTATAAATGTCTTTTTTGGACAATGTAACGACATGTAGATGCCAAATAAACTATAGTGTAGTGTGTACAATATCTACTTGCATTGCTACACGTTAACTACCTCAACTCTTTGTAATAATGGTTCATTGTTAATAATTCTTTTGACAGAGGCATGGTTCCCTTGATAGTGTTAACACTTCGTGCCCTGATAAATTACAGTTGAAAATAGCTGTGAATATTTCTAACTCTGGAGAAGTAACTAGGATATACGTATTTCTATTCTGTGTCTTTGCAATTAACCTGTGAGACGGTAATTATACCGTGCCCGAGATAAAATCAAATTAACGTTATAACACATGATAAGTTCCAGCATTCTTCTATTTTAGAACCACTCACAGGGCAAGTGTTAGGATTAATATAAATTATTGTATAAACGTGTACATGTAAATAATCAAATGTTAGTGTATATATTTAAAATAATAAGAAATAACGCACGTAGAATGTAGTTTATGGCTAAAAGTTGAAAAGATTTCGCTTCAGAGGCACTACATGAAGTCTTTGACCCAAATTAGTTCTTCTTGAAAGAGCGACAAACTGATGCCAGCTAAATTGTAAGCTCCATTGTGAGGCAGGATTATTCCTTTGTCAGGTAAAAATCGTAAAACTGTCTATCAAGCTTGTTCGAAACGCTACCGCAAGGGGGCAGGATATGGCATTTCAGCGGCAAAGTTCCGTCTTGTCCAACGACATGGGCCAATCAGAAAATTTAGAACTACACACATTTGAAAT
Source organism: Tenodera sinensis (assembly GCA_030765045.1). NCBI lineage: Eukaryota > Metazoa > Arthropoda > Insecta > Mantodea > Mantidae > Tenodera > Tenodera sinensis. The sequence goes on along the minus strand of JAUKNM010000059.1, from coordinate 675,610 downwards.
AATCAGCAGAACCCACTCCAATGAGTGAAACTCAAACATGTTATGTGGAGGGGAACCGAATGTGTCCTTCGCCATCCAACACGCGGACCGAGGAGTCGTCATCCAACACACGAGCAGAGAAGTCGCCATCCAACACACGAACGGAAAAGTCGCCAAATATTACACCGAGACATTACCTAGAACACGCGCGAAATAAGTAAGTACACTTGAAATTGATAGGCTAAATTCACATCAAGAATTATTTGGCAACATTGCGTAGAATAGGAAAATTTTACTTCAAGAAATTATTTGGGCTCATCATAGAGTAGGCTAAATTAACCTCAAGATCATTTCGGCTCTCATCCTAGTGACTTAAACTTTTGGCTTATGCGCGGCGACTCATACATAAATTAAAAATCTCGGTAAAGCTATAAACTGCAATCTTCGTCAAATTATGTGTGTGTTGTAATTGTAATATTTTAAATTCTTTTGTGCCTCGTATACAATAAAGTAACATAATTACTTCCTACTCAAACTTGTTCTAATTAGTAGCTTAAAAACCATTTGTAAGTGATTCCACGCCCTTTCTAGCAGTCTCTGGCCCGGCAAAGCTACTGAACAAGTAATAACGACTTAGCAATTGAACGAGAAGAAGAGGATTTTACATGCTAATTTAACTATAAATGTCAGGAGGATTGAGTGGCGCCTCTTCAAACAAATTTTCTCAATCTCTCCAAATAATACTCCAATAACCTGCAGTGGCACTTCCGTAATAAAATAAGTATATCAATTACTTATTTAATTACAAACATCACGTTTTTTACAAGTGGCTTTCAATTGTTGAGGTAACAACCCAACCAATAGCCAAAAGTAAAGAAAGAACGCTGAACTTGTAAGGGTTTACTTCTTGTTACTTCCTGTTCCTGATCCTTAGTTGAGTAGTACTAAGTGGTTTAACTGATATATTAATGTGCAAAATTTTTAAATACCTATGTTGCTTTTGATATTATCATTACCTCACTGTTTGCCATTAGCCTTGCAGCTCAATAAGAAAAGAAAAACTACTAAAATTCGTATAGTCACAAAAACATTTACTGAAAGTAGACAAGCATATGAGAACATAATACAATCCATCCAATTAAATCCCCTACCATAAATTCGGAAGACTTCAAATGGTCACATTGATAAGGCATCGCATCCACCCTGCGCTCTTCTACTTGTGAGACGCTTAAATCTAGTACATAGTCGGAAACACAGAACATTTAACAGTGGATTTGAAATTCGGGTTTTCTATCCATGATTAATATTACATTTTCCTAGTATTGCCTACAAAATACGAGGAGCTCGAATAATAAAAGGGTATGTATTATTCACACGACTTTCTCTTTTAACCGTCCGTTACACGCGCGCCCAGGTGGAACCTGTTGATCGCGTGGGGCCTGGAAGGCCAGTGCTATATTCTTGTGCTTTGATACGCGAAATATCCCGTTATTCACCCCAAAACAAGGCTAACTTACGATGTAAATATAAACACCTTAATATATACATATACACCAACAATTAGCGTCATGAACGCATGTTGTTGTTGTTGTTTTCTAGTGCCTTGCATCTGGCAATGAAGCCATTAGCATTCGTGCTTTCCAATACTTTTGAACTGTATTTCCTTCTGATCTTAATGCTTCACAGGTCTTCAAGTGGTCTTCGTTCATTTCTGCTGGATCGTTACACAGGACACATATTGGTGAGGCTGAGATACCTATTCTGTAGAGATGACTTGCTAAGCAGTCGTAATGTATGCATATAAATAGTATTATGACAATGTAGATTATTTAGGGATGTAATTTGTGAATACTTAGGGATTAGAGTAAGAATTAGCATCTGTAAAATATTCCGTATTGTTGTAATATTTAACGTTGGAAGCTGCCCTGAAGGAGATGTTTCAGAAGCTTAAAAGTGTACAGTTCAGGAGTGAGCAGTGAGTTTTTATGGTACCTTGTGGTTGAAGGGCCTTTGTAATACGTCCGAGGGGAATTAACATCCATAGTGTAGTAATTTGGCGTGAGAAAAAAACGGAGCCAGAGAATCATTGCGATATATTCCGGCAAAGTCCGAATTTTGTGCTGAAAATTGATAAGCGTGGGGATTTGGCTCATACAATGAGGACAAATCTGTGACCTTCAAAATTCAAAATTTCGTTTGCGACGTGGGCCAGCCGATTAATAAAGTCACATCAGGTCGGGAATCCATAATCCTTTATATATAGGAGTGAAGAGAAAATAGTGGAAGTTCTTCGAAAATCTCAGACGTTTGTGCTCGCTAAAATCGCCGCGTAAGTACGCGCCAAAATTATGTTGCGAGGCAAAAGCAGTTCAAGTGAGGAATGCATATATTCATCTCAGGGATAAGTAACCGGTGATCTTTCAACTATTCAACATCAACGACTTCGCGTAAGAGTGGAGTTAAGAAAATATATTCACGGACAGCATTCCAGTGCTAATAATTAGGGCCAGGAAGCTCATGCATTTGCATGTTTTTTTTCAGAGAGGTTAAAAATGTGTGCTTTTACATTATGTGTACATATTATGGAATTTTCAGTTATTTGGACACGATTTTATGGTGCATATAACTGCGTATTTTCTTGATTTTGATAAATGCATAATATTTCAGTATTATAGCCGCTATATTGCATACATAATTGATTTTTATGTTTTTATTATTTTTCATCTGGATAGTATTTTCCTTATTGGTAGTGTTGCACATGATGGTGCAACTCACGAAAATTTCAATATTATAGCCCCTATATTGCATATTTAAAAACTTTTCTCACCCCCTACATTTTTCTCACACGCTCCACAAAACAGTACCCTATTATCTCTAGATATTAAATCATTCAAAAACTCTTTCTGTAAATTAATTAATGTAGCACTCGAAGTTGGTTTTATTTTCGGTATTTGAAGAGCTTTTTAACATTTTATACGCCTATTTTAATTCGGTGGGAACCAGTTCACAACACTTACGATTGAAGACCAGGACACATCTAGTGGTGGGCAGGCAAGCGTTGCTATATCGTGCTGCTCAAAACGTTGACCTGCACTTTATCTTTGTTAATATAAACCTCTCAGATAATGCACTGATTATTCTCTACGCACATACATATAATGGAAGGATGGAAACAGGGGGTTCACTGCATGACGACATGACTCAGCATTAGTTCTCGCCACATCGAGAGTTGCATCATGTGCAATAGTACCAGTATGAAAAATACTATCCAGATGGAAAAAAAATAATAAAAACCATAAAAATCATTAAAATATGCAATATAGCGGCTATAATATTGAAATATTATGCTTTTATCAAAATCAAGAAAATATGCAGTTATATGAACCATAAAATCATGTCTAAATAACTGAAAATTCCATAATTCGTGCACATACTGTAAAAGCATACATTTTTAACCTCTCTGAAAAAACATGCAAATGCATGAACTTCCTAGCGCTACTAATAAGTGTTCCTGTGAGCGAATGAGGTGTACATATGAAAGTGCCTCAAATAAATAGATGTGCAATCTTTTGAAATAAAAGTGGTTACCAATTTACCTAGCCATTACACGAAAATAGTGTTTATTTGTTACGCAATACATATATTTGGAGTTATAAACTTAATATTTAAGTTAATTTTTCTTACGTTTACAGAGTTTCGCTCAGCTTTACTCCCAAAAGAATAAGGGGTACTAAAAAGGAAATGAAAAGGTGTACAGATATTATGAAACATGAGATCTTTTGAGTGCAGCTAGGAAAATAAAACTACAAAGTATGACTTAATACAAAGCAGCAAAAGTGTATAGTGTTCCTTATAACACAATTAAGAAATTTGTGCTGGATCAAACACACCAGTTGGGTCGGCGTTATCAGTCGATATACGTCATGGACACAGTGTTCTTTTATTCTAACACCTTATCATAATAAATGCCAAACACAATAAACAAACGCAGCTATTTACATGTGCGATTGATATCGTGAAAACCCAGTTTCGGAAGACTTGTGTAATGTATGGACCAGATGATATGACGTAAAATTACCTTAACACTGCTGCAAAATTAACTTAAGTATTGCAAACTTACTTACCAGCACAGGCTGTCATTATTTTTATCACTGCTAAAAATGCAGGGTTCAGAACAATTTGTTCGTTTATTGAAATGCTTGTCAGTTATGTGGTCACCTAAAAAGCTCTTTCCAAGAGTGTATATCAGTCTAATATAATAAAGCGTTACTTTTGGTAATCATACTCCGAAATTGCCTTACTTTACCCTATATTTATATTCTGTGAACAGTTTATTCTAACATTCATGTAATTTCTGAGATGGGTCATGAATGTAGGAGATTTAACATTGGCGGGTTCGGGTTACAAACGTCCCTTATTTATAACTTTCTTGAACAATGAAGTGTTTGCCTGTGCCCTTCTGCTATCTGTTAAAACACACAAATCAACATGTAAGCATTACATCTGGAATAGAGCCCAGCAACTTAAACTTTACAGAGTGTTACCAGAGAAGATGCGGCTTTAACAGTGCATTAAAAACGGTCAAGTTATCTTCGACAGAACACTCAAAGTCTCTTCACAGAGAACAAAATGCTCTTGGTGTCTTTGATGTAATAACCAAGCATTGTACCTTCACTTGCGGGTGTTTCTTTTGATGTCAGCGACGTTTCAGTTGTATAGTACGTGTCTTGTCCGCCAATGGCGCTGATTCTATTCCTCCTGGCATGACGTGAGCAAGCAAGTGCAAAGAACGCGGGAATCTTGATCCACAAAAAATAAAAAAAAAAAAAAATAAATAAAAGGAAAGAGGGATCGAAGAAAAGAATGTGGCGTGCTCTTTAAGAAAAGAAAGGAGTAAAAAGAAAGGCACACAAAGGGTTCTGTAGACAGACACAAACCTTGACGGTAATTACCGTTCCGTTACAACTTAAATCGTTTCGAAAAACGCGCCGGCTTTTTGTGGAACAGCTTTCACTTTAGCTTCCTTAGATTTCCTGAGTTTCATGTCGCAGATATAAACTAATCGAATGCACACTTGTATGTGTGTGTGTGTGTGTGTGTGTGTGTGTGTGTGTGTGTGTGTGTGTGTGTGTGTGTGTGTGTGTGTGTGTGTGTGTTTATTGTAATTTTAGTTTTCGGATGGGTAACTGGTATCTGCATGTAGCCAACAAACAAATTTACTTGCTTGTATATGCGTACACTGTGAAACCTGCCAACAGGGCATTGACGCTGGAATTCTGTATACTTCGGAAAACAATTTCAGTCTCAGTGGAAATAATATAACTAATCCCTTTCCGAATGTAGGTCTACAGTCCGGCAGCTGCATCTCCCCCTCTGCCAACCACAGGCATAATGAGGGAGCAGTACTGGAGGTGGGACGTGGTCAGCGCCCCTGTCTCTCCCGGCCGGTTATGCTGGTTATGCAACCAGCGATCGCTTTATCTCAGTCAACAACTCCTCAATTGGCCGTTCAAGGACCTAATGAGGCTGAGTGCATCCCGGACTAGATCTTCCAGTGGGAGAAAGTCCCCAGATCGGTATCGAACCCGGGTCTCCCGCTTGGTAACTAACAGCGCTACCACCGCGCTAAGGAGACAATCAGGTGAAGATAATATACCTTGGTAATTTTTGCTCAATAATACAGAGCTGCTTATACGAAATATTCAGTAGTAATATCATTTGTTTTGGGATATACAGTGCTTCCAAGGAAACTGCAAATTTCTGTCATTGAGGTAAATGAGCTTTGCTTTTAAATTACATACCTGAGCGCAGATGGCATCAAGGACGAAAGAAACGGTTTATAGTTGCAGATGTATGGTTTTCATAGGGTATTGTATGTCCGCGAAATTGTGTACTGTGATAAAAGCTATGAGTTTTATATTAAAAGATGCTGCATAAAATTGTGGCTTTCAATAAAGGATAATGTAGGAATGATGGAATTAATGGAAAAAGAGAAATACATGGTGAAAAATCAAATGTTGCAGTAAACGGAAAACGCAAATCTACGAAAGTTTCAAAAATAAAGAAGCCATAATGTGTTAAGGCATGATTAGAGCAAACACAACGACTCAAAGGCATATATTGTGTCAAATTTCTTAATTGTTGCTGTGGTGAATACGTTGGTGAAAGTGAGAGATTGAAATAATGTAACAGATATGTATAATATACACTGGACCACGCAGTGGATACAAAACGCATGTGCATTAAGGTGAATGGTTGTTAATAAAATGCGTAATGTTGTAACTACTGACATAGTGTTTGCAATTGATATTAAAACTATGCATTTGAAAAGATTCCGAATGTCTTAATAGTTAACGCAAACATCGCGCCAAAACGGAGGGGATCATGCCACTTTGGTTTCACTGTGCTACATTTTGGTTCCTTGTGACATTTTGTACCTAAAATATGATTTGAAGCTTTCCTGGCGACGAACATATTCAAGGTGCTCTCGGGCTTCGAGCCAGGTGTAGTGATGAAAAGACGGCCACGGTAACGTGTGACCTTGTCATCTTTCAGGTTTGGTTAGCAGCGCGGTACGTTCGGGTGGATACGGACAAATCGCGCAGACGCTTGCGCTCTGGAAACCCTTCCCTGACCCCTCCTGGAAGTTGTACCCGGGCCGCAAGGGTCGCCTCGTTGCCCTCTCCCTGGTTGATTGTGCGCCAGGTATCGATATCTGTAACTGTTAGGGAGCTCTGCGCGTCTCTGCCCAGCATACGGTCTCACCCCTTCCCTCCGGGGTGGTAGTAGCCCACAAAGGATCCATGTCGGGGTCGCGGTGCATTGAGGTGTCCCCACTATGACTATCAGGTTAGGAGAAAAGCTGCGCGTTACTGGCTACTAAGGGGTGATATAATGTTGCGAGGGCCTCACAGGCAGCAGGTTTTATAGTTGAGGAAGAAATAGAACTACAAGATAAACTAATAGAAGAATGGCAGTATTATTGGAATACAAGTGAAACTGGCCGTACAGTATATTCTATTTTTCCGGACATCGTAGAAAGATTTAAAATGAAACATTTCCATCCGTCAAGAGCCCTCGTACATTACCTTTCCGGGCATAGTCCGTACGCTGAGTATCTGAATCGTTTTCGTCAATCTCCTACGAAACTGTGCGCATGTGGTAGAGCATCCTCTTTGGCAGTGCCCCAATACCGCGCATTTTAGGGACCCGCAATAAGAGCAGTTGAAGGAAAATGTATTTTTGGTGTAACAAGAAACAAAAAGCAATGGAGGCACTTGTATACAGTTGCCGACAAATTCTCGAAATTCCAATTTAATGAATATCAGCAACAATAATTTCGTGTTGTACTACTTTGGGATCTAATCAAATTTCATCAACATTTTTATCAAAATTGTATAAAATGTTTTTTAGTATATTGTGAATAATTGTAATTTTATCACATCCACTTGGAGAATATTTCATGATCAGGCCCTATACTTAACTTCTTAATCAATTTTTGCAAATATTAATCCATTTATAAATTGTACATATTGAATTTTAACTATTTCTTACTACATTTTAAATTGTGTTTTAACTTCATTTTTCTTTCTCTTTTATTACTATAACTTCTATTTTAATCACTTTTATCCATTTTATCAATTTTATTTAGTCTAAATTAGCAACACAGCAGGTTATATTTTAACTTTAAACTAGGCGTCCACGGCGGCTAGATTTTCGAAAATCTAGAAATTTCAGTCGTTTTTATTTGCAACCTAATCGTGTTCATATATTACTTAGTCCCTGTATTTTATAAACCTATTTTAATGCATACAGTTAATTATACTAACATTCATGTTTATTTTATAATTTTACTGTGTAACATAAGATTTAGTTACGATAGCACGAAAGACTGTGCACGTGTTAACGACGAGAAGAAAACTGTGTATTTGTGGAAAAGTTTAGAAGACCATAAAGGAAAAGTAACTAGACTGGATTTTGTCAGTTTGTCACAGTATCAACATTATGTTATGAGTCAATTTGTCCTAATTCCAATGACGTTGGCAGTCTTTCAATATCCAATGAACAGAACACTTAGATGCCAATTAATTTATATCTATGTTTAACTCTATTTAGTTTGTTGAAAAGGCTCCCAAACTTTGTTTCCATTTTTGTGGAACCACATAGGTTTTGGACATGGAAGAACTCCAAGAGAACTGAAAATGGGAAACACATGCGATGCAGAGATATGTAAGTCCCTCCAAAACAAGAGAGGTTTCTATTTTCTAAAAGAACAGATAAGGGAGGTATTGTGTATTTAAACTAAAGCTAATAAATTAGTGTTTTCGTAGTAATTCGGATCCTCTTAAAGCAGTGAATCATAGCTGCCGCGTTTGTGACGTAACAGTCAGTTCCAAGGAAAGAAAAGCAGGCGATAGGCGCGTATCACTACTCGTATAAATTCGAACCAGTGCAGTGTAGTATAAAATGTGTGCAGCTGTGGTAATTGTTGATGTTTGTATATTGATCATGGTGTCATAGATGTAGTAGTTAAACCCCATCAACTTCCACATTTTCTGTGGTACAGACATATGTGACCCAATTATTTGTATGAATAAATATGTAGGTACACTCGTGAACAGAAAAAAAGTGAATCGTGTCAGGATGTCAAATTCGCCTCGAAGTCCTACACGGCACAGCGGCTATGGTTAGTAATACAATTAAGATTTGGTACTTGTGACAACTTGTTGCTGCTGCTACCCAACTGCATCGCAGATGGCGTACACAAGGTGCTGTGTCGTGTAGGGCTTAGATGAATTTGGCATTCCAGGCTTTTCTGGGGTTCACGGTTGTAAATACAGTCTTCGTAAAAAATTAAGTTGGTAGTTTAAATACATTGCGAAGCAAACTGTTGTTCTTCAACCTCCCTTAGCTTATGCTTTAACTTGTTCGACCCAGAAACAGCAGCTTTATTACCAGTTTTCTAACCATCACGAGATTTACAATGTACAGAGAGAGAGAGAAATAGTGTTGGAGAGGGAGAGAGGGGTGATAAAAGAGGAGAAAAATTAACCGACAAGGATAATGAAATACGGGGAAGAGAAGGACAGGGAGAAAGACTGTTATACGGGGAAGGGGTGGAAAGACAAAGCAGATGGAAAGGAGAGAAAGAGAGAGGGGAAACAAGAAGGAGGTAAGAGAGAAAGAGTGGAAGGAAGGGAGAGAGGGAGATAAAAAGGAAGCGCAAAAGTTGTAGACAGTAAGAACAACTTCCACAGTTCACAAAAACGCAAACAGAGCTGCAATTTCCCCCAGTGTAAATGGAAAGCCTTTTATGAACTACCTTATTCCGCAACGAATAGAGAGGTGGGCGCTATTGACAAATACGAGTGATGAAGTTGGAGAAATAAATTTTGCCTAAAAACGATCTATTTTGTGACTTGTATTACAGAATTACACTACAGCTCTATGTCTAACACCCTAAGTGAGCAATTGAGGCTCAAAGGGGTATGTTTATACTAGGTGGCCCACTGCAGCCGGCATCGGCGTAAGTAGATAGTCCCTCGTGCGTTAAAACATTTGCAGAACTCCACGGCGAAAGAGAGGCCAGTGGTATGTTCTGCCTCTCACCGAAACGTGCGGTGAGAACCAGTTGAGCTAGCTTGTGTAGCCCGTGATAATAGTAGCAGTACAAACAACTGAACAACACTTTACTCTAAGGATCTTTATTTTCCAGGGAATAAACTCACTCCTGTTTATCCTGCTTTAATCTAACATTTCATTTGCAGATTGCAAAGTGCAAGCATGAGGGCACGTAATGTTTCGTTGGCATTTCTTCGTTTCTTATTAATGGTATTGCTGCATTTTATTATTATTATTATTATTATTATTATTATTATTATTATTATTATTATTATTATTATTATTATTATTATTATTATTATTATTATTATTATTATTATTATTATTATTATTATTATTATTATTATTATTATTATTATTATTATTATTATTATGATTATTATTATTATTATTATTATTATTATTATTATTATTATTATTATTATTATTATTATTATTATTATTATTATTATTATTATTATTATTATTATTATTATTATTATTATTATTATTATTATTATTATTATTATTATTATTATTATTATTATTATTATTATTATTATTATTATTATTATTATTATTATTATTATTATTATTATTATTATTATTCTTATTCTTATTATTATTATTATTATTATTATTATTATTATTATTATTATTATTATTATTATTATTATTATTATTATTATTATTATTATTATTATTATTATTATTATTATTATTATTATTTTTATTATTATCATCATCATCATCATTATTTATTGTTATTATCTACAGTGGCGGATTCACCTTCAATATGGAAGGCAGCATATTTAGAGTTTGCGGAAATGTGGTCCGGTCCAGGTGCCAGTTAGTGTTTTGGAAACAGCAGATTGGGTGTTTGACTGCTAGATTTTCCCATTATGCGCAACGGGTGGACTACTTTCTACGATTTCCTCCCGGCATAAAGTTTGCATTACCATTAGCTGACTTACGAACACAGCTTACGAAATATCTAGATCAGCTTTCGCAACATCAGGGGGATAAGTCCGTGGTACCAACTCTGCCGTCTGATGTACGTCCGATTGTGTCAGCCTTTAAACCATTAAAACTATTGCACCCACTTCAACAGTTAGCGGAATTATTTCAACCTTTTATGTTAGTAGTCGTTTCGACGGCGTTCACTTTTTTTGAATTTGTGGTTCGGGTTAAAGAGTGAGCAGAGTTGTGTGAAATTCCTGAATTACAATTGTTAGAGGTGACTGTCTTCAGATCCGGCGGTATAGTGTGAGATAACATTAGGAATGTTAAAGGAAAGGCTGACTCGATAACTGATTCACACGATAGGGCTTGGAGATGCTTTATTCCTATTCCAGGTTCGCATAAGTTAGTCCAGGATTATTATTTGAAACCCCAGGGGTTGGGGGAGTCCTTTTCGGATTATGTGTCGTGAGTGAAAATATTTGCAGGTGTGTTGAGATTGCCAGACACAGAGAGCCCGATTGCGATTTAATGCTCACTGGCCGGGCTCCTGACATATATCTTTAAAGATTTGGAAGGGCTTTTGTCCAATTTGGCTGGATATCATGCTTCGAATTCGACACGTGGTGTCAATGTGTCCCGTCCTCCTGTGTTGAAGGCCACTCGCAGCATTGCATTAGGGGAGCTTGCCTCGAGTGACGCGTGTCAGTCGGCTGTGAGTTGTACGGGGTGCAGGTTGCCCTCATTTCTGGGTTTGCTATTTCTGCCGAATTTTCTGCATCTGTTTGTTTATGTACGTAGATTGTCGCCGGCGTTTGTGTTGTACTACCTGGCAAAGCCATGAAGCGTATCGGAAAGAATGTGAAACTTCCTAGATGTTTACGTGAGCTTATCGCACAAATACGGCGAGACAATGTGTGTAGACTCAGATGTAATCATATCTTAAAGGCAGTAACGTTTCATATATTGACAGGCGCGAGAGATCATCTATTTGTGTTTTATCACTGACTATACGCCTAGTTACTATTATTTCGTTGTTGCAATAAACAAGATAAGAAGAGGTCATAGCGCTCGACAGCCAAGGTCAATACACCTCAACACTTTGCCAAGTGGTACTTTCATGTTATGTATGGTGTGGTGGTTGTACTATGTGTTTTAGATTATACTTTGTTCAGACTTTTGAGACAGTGGAAGGGGGGGATAAGGACATCGCGTGGCCCGTGCGTGTGTAGGAACCAAAACAAACCAGAGTTGCAAGATTTATGCAGTCACTCTGACATGAGTAGTGGCGCACAACAGACATTGCACAAAACTCTTAAACCGGTATAAATATCTGGCGGCCGTGGGAAACGGGTAATGCATCTGCCACTTATGAAGCAAATTCCTCGTCTATAGGACGTGGTAAACCAGTACATAAGCAGACACACACAATATTCAAAATGTGTACAATTACTTTAAAGAAGGGAAGGGCAAGTGTGACCCGCCGTTTGCACATACTGCGGCTGCAACTTGCATTCCCAGATGTACCGTAATAAGAGCCATTAAATTTAATATTTAGAATGATACAACTCCAGCAAAGACAAATACGACGAAAACAAAACCGTTCGTGAATTTTATAACCTTTATGGCTTCTTCGTCGTCTTCGTCGTCTTCGGAGGATGAGGAGGAGGACGAAGAAGAAGAAGAAGAAGAAGAAGAAGAAGAAGAAGAAGAAGAAGAAGAAGAAGAAGAAGAAGAAGAAGAAGAAGAAGAAGAAACAAACTATAAGATACTAAGATTGAGTTAATACCAATGTAAATAATGTTTCGTTGTTCTGCTTGTATTTCCTTCTTTCGTTCTTTTTATGGGGATCATATGTAGAACCAACTGTGTTTGATATATATTTATATAATTAACAGAAATGAATAAAAGTAGTGTAGTTCAAGTAAATATGATCATGTACTCTAGTTTCTTTTACATTAATGTATTTATCGTCCCAGCGTGAGAAAAAAAAATTGTTAAACAGGAGTCTGAAAGGGACGCAAAAGTTGCAACAATGCATTTTGCTATCGCAGTGTCAGCACACGTAAGTGACCTTTAGCACAAGCAACTTGCTGCCTACCTGCCCCTCCCACTGTCTTGGAAGACTGAAAAAACTATATTTCTTAGTCGTTATGATCTATTGGGTGGTGTGTGTGTGTGTGTGTGTGTGTGTGTGTGTGTGTGTGTGTGTGTGTGTGTGCGTGCGTGCGTGCACTATATAGTTCGGGCCATAAACATTTTGTATTAAATAATTGCTAACTAATTTACTGTGTACAGAAACTATAATCTGCAACCAAAAAGTATACGATAGGATTGGCCATTCATTTATCTGCTCTGGATTCTTTATTCATTTTCCCACCTCATTGGTGTGTGAGAAGTGCTTGTTATATGTTAACACCGTTTATTGTTTCAAATTTAAATTTTTAGCTGGAATTTTATGAATCCTAATCATAGTTATCACGCCTGGTGAGGTTTTGTAATTGTGGTTATTATTGTTGCTGATTTGATGTATTTTATGTTTTTTTATGTTATATACATTTGTAATATTGTTACGGTTCTTCCATTTGGCACAATTTACTGCGTTTTATTTATATTACAAGCGGATCTTTGAAGTTTTGGGCGCCTTCCTTCCTGTCCATCCTCTTTTTCTTCGACGCGCTCCCTGGCGCGAGTTCACATACGCTACGAGTCCTGCTGATGGAATATGGTTCTGAAGATCTGAATCGAATCCTGTGACTGCTCTCACTTGGCGTTCAACTATTCTTGGAGGTAGGTTTAGAAAGCTGGTGGCCTGTGCTTTCACTACTACTTAGGACATTCATCTCACTACCTAGGTTCTGAACACGCTGACTTCTAAGATCTAGTGTCACTGTAAAGTGTGTTGTAAACCGTCGCCAAGTAAGAAGAGTAACCAGTGCCGGCTTTCCACCTTTGTATTTGATGCTTCTGGTAAAACTAAAATTTGTGGTGAAGTTTACTGTTGACAAAAGGAAGTGTGTGCCAGGGAGTGTTATGACTAAGGACATCTTCCTTATGTTCCTATGTCATTTGGCGGCCCGTAGGTCGTGTTTTGGGGGAGGGAGTGTATTGAGCCGTTTGCTGTGCATTTGAACATTAAAATTAAGCACTTATTGACTCCTGTAGCATTTAGTGTGTTTGTCGCTCGCTAGGGGCGTGACCGGCGTTAGTCGATCAGAGCTCCTTGTACATACCTGGCAAGCTTGCTATCATGCATTTAGTCTAGCGGAAATATGCTTTGCCTTTTCGGGGTCCTTGCTGATACCCTGCAAATGTGCACGTTAATTCATGTGTATTAAAGATTTATATTATGTCGCAGTCCAGAGCCAAAAAGGGGGAAATGGATGTTTTATTATTGTGAGAATCGTTAATCATTTTTCAGAAATGTCACGTTCAGGCCGTTAGCATTCAGCCCCGTGTAAAACTCTATTGTTATCATTCTCCTATGTTAAGTTCAATTATAAATAAAAGGTTAAGGCTGCCCACTACAATTATTGAGGAAAAGTGGGGAGGGACATTCCTTACTCCAGTTTGTAGGTTTGCTGTTAACCTTTCCCACCCTGTTCGTGTCTTTACTATAGACAGTAGGCATTCCATCAGAGGAAATAAATTAGAAACAGTGCCCAACGGTAGCTATGTTCATTTGCCATACTTGTCAGGTAACCCACTGCCATTAAGGGATATTCGTGGTGGACGAAGCGGCGTCAGGGCGGGTTTTCTCCGGGTGCTCCGGTTTCCCCCGCCATCTCATTCCACCGGTGCTCCATCTTCATTCCATGTGTCATCAGTGTCACCGCTTTTTTTTTTTTTTTATACCGTGGAGGGGAAAAACCCGTTACAGGCGGTGGCCGACATGCTGAGGCCAACAGTGTGAGGGTCCCTGCGCCCTGAAGGGGGAGGGTTACTCACTAAAAAACCCCTCCACGTGTTAGTTCGTACAATGCTAAAGGTTTCGTGCATCATCGTGCTTTAGTCGGGTCCCGCATAGCACCCCGGTTAGTAATTGAAAGCTTTAAGCTGGCATGAGTTCATGCGAGCGAGTCAATTGTTGCTTTTTGGTAATGCCCATGAAACCTGGACATGACCAAGAGAGATAAATGCATTGTTAAATTTGTTGTATTGATATTAGACGCAGTTACGCTTACTTATGATTAGGTTGCACAGGCATAGGCCTGTTAGTCATGATGTAATTTGTGCGATGCTTAAGTCTAGGGTTGCACAGGTATTTACCTGCAAGTCGTTATTATATCTGCTAATGTTACTGCTAGCATACCTGAGGTTATTCGTGCAATTTGAGCTTATATCTAGTGTTGCACAGGTATTTACCTGCCAGTCGTTATAATATCTGCTAATGTTAGTGTTAGCATACCTGAGGTTATTCGTGCAATGTTTGAGCTTATATCTAGTGTTTCACAGGTGTTTTACCTGCCAGTCGTTATAATATTTGCTAATGTTAGAGTTAGTGTAACTGAAGTTAATCGTGCAATATTTGAGCTTATATCTAGCGATGCACAGGTGAAACCTGCAAGTCGTTGTGAGATAAGCTAATGTTAGTGTTAGAGTGAAAAGATATTTTCGTGCAATAATTAGGCTTATGTCTATTGTTGCACAGGTATGTACCTGCAAGTCGTTAGAATCAGCTAATGGTCTGTGATTTTTACACATGCTTTATATAAGTGTTATCGTGCTTGATTTCTTCTTTGTCTGCCCTAGACAGGCAGGTCTTGTAAAAGCGTTTGTCCTGGTCTCGCCGTGTCGTCGGAGTGTCCTACTCCATCATACGGTGGCCCGCTTTCACCGCGCACGTAGGACACTGGTGGGAGGCCCTAGTTCTCCCGGTCCGACTCGGCATTGCCGAGGGCTTGTAGGGCTCTGTGGCAGGCTGCGGTCTGAAACAGGGAATAAGGAAGGTTTAGTTGTGAGGTGAGAGGGTACAGTCCTCTGTCAAAGTTTCATTTAGTCATGTAGTAGGTTGTTCAAGAATTCCTCTACTTCCGAGTTATTTGAAGTTAAATTTCTGTCGAAAAGCGCTAGCGGTCTAGCGTGTTTATAAATTTCCATGGTATAGTTACCTAGGTTCGTTACTAAAGGGTTGTGATGTTTATGCAAGTGTTTATATGTATCGTGTGATAGCTTTTTAATGAATTGCTCTATCGTGTGCATTTTTAGTTCGTCGTGTAATAGGTCCGCTGGTGCCGTGTAGGGCACTTTTGCTACCAGTCGCAGTATTTTATTTTGTAGCCTTTGTAGGCGCATAATATGTGTTTTTGCGGCATAACCCCAAACCGGAGCAGCGTAAGTGAGTATAGGTGAGTATATAATGTTAGTCCCATTTTGAGTTTTAGTTGCGAGTTCATGTTTATAAGGGGATATATAGTTTGCCTAATTGGGCGTTCGCTTTTCCTCTTATTTGGAATATATGCTGCTTCCATGTGAGTCCCTGGTCCATTTTAAGCCCTAACCAGGTGACTGTGTTTTTCCACTCAATGTTCTCTCCAAATATGGTGAGTGGTGGAAGCTGGTGTTTTCCTAGTCTATGGTTGACTCTTTTGGTGAATATGATAGCCTGCGTTTTCTTGGCATTCACCTTAATTCTCCATTTGGTGAACCAATCCTGTAGCTCGTTAAGGGCGTTTTGTAGCCTCCTGTGTATGAACTCGACTTTCCCCGATTGCGGTACGATTGCTGTGTCATCTGCATAGATGAATAAGTTCGTGTTGTGTGTTTTCGGGATATCGTTCATTGTTATATTAAAGATAATCGGCCCCAATATACTTCCTTGTGGGACTCCCGCTTTTAAAGGGCGGGGGGAAGAGAGGTGGTTGTTAACTCTGGACTGGAATGTCCGATTGTGTAGATAGTTTGCGATTAGTTTAATTAGAGAGTCGTGTATATTTAGTGTTTTGAGCTTCTTGAGCAGGCCCGCGTGCCAAACTCTGTCGAACGCGCGCTCTACATCAAGTAGAAGTGCGCCTGTCGATTTTCGGATGTTGAACCCATGCGTGATGTGTTCTGTGGCTCTCAGTAGTTGCAGGGTTGTGGAGTGGCGAGCGCGGAATCCGAATTGTTCGTTTATAGTTATGTTTTGTTTGATTAGTCACCGCCTGCGGTGCCGCAGTAGTAAAAGCGGGCGTTAAACACTACAGCAACAACCATTAAGGGATGTCCCCGCGTATCTGCACCGCATCGCTCAGAATACCGTGCTCAGAATTGAACTACCGACCACATATTGATGCTTGTTCGTTTCATACCTATAAAGTTGTCTCATAAGTTCACTTTTTCTCGTCACGTTTCAATCACTAATAACGCCTGGAACACACCTCACCCACAGCACAACTACGACAAAGTAGTTGCCAAGCTTTGTGTTTTAGGGCGAAATTCCTAGCTCGAAATCAACTAAACCACTTTTGGTATGCTTCGTTCGTTACTGCATCTTTGCTGTGGACAGCACAAATTATTTTGTCGGCATTGTGAGGTAGTCTTGCCCTTATGGTAGTAAAGCAGCAAAAGATGTCGGAAATGTTCCTTTTTGCTTTCGATAGTTTGTAAACCACGTTCACGATGATCCACCCAACGTCAGTCACAAACACACTAACGTATCCAAGAGCCAGTATGGCAGTTGACCTCTAAATCGTAGGAGTGGTTAGGGAACAGGGGGTTCAGGGTTTGCAGGCGCTACATATGGAACTTGTGAGCAAAACGAACGAACTTATGAGACAACTTTATATATCTTATATAAGATCTGATTTCCAGGCAGTCTGAGGAGTTAATGATTTTACTGATGCATAAAGGTCTGTGACTAATGAACATTTGATTTAATTGTCTGTGTATAAAGGGTATATTGCCCAATTTCTATGTAAAAAATAGTATAACAAGATAAAACTTAACAGTGAAGTTAGGTATAGCCATATTGGAATAAGCCCAATATTCTTACGCTGTTCACTCAGGAATCAATAGAATCCTGAATGAAGAGTTTAAAAGTAGCTGTCCAGCCCTTTTCAATATCACTATCACTATGTGCCTATTGTGTTATTTTCCTGCAGTTTTTGCTCTAAGAACTGTTGCATAAAAATAACATTAGGTAGAGTAGAGTAGTTTAGTGGATTTCGGTAGAGAAGCCCTTAGAGAGCCTATTGTACCTACTGAACCTCCGGGAAGGGCCGGAACGCGGGGTCCCTAACGCCCCCAGATGTGAGATCCCGACGCTGGGGACGCTCTCTCCACAAAGAGGGGTTTCGATGGTAACTTGTCATACAGCGTACGCCAGGACACCGTCCATTCACCTGTATCTAGGACCCTGAAACTTGGCAAGGAAATTAAATGTCAGGAAATCGGGACAGGAATATTTGCGACATTACAGAACCCAACCCAGCGTTCACTTACCGGCCTGGGAAAGCTGCAAAATACCCAAGTCAAGAGTAATTACTTTAACGGGTATTGAACCTGGGACCTCCCGAATTTTTCTGGGCAATTCGGGGTAAGTTTAACGCAAAAATGCAACTAAGATCCGGCTTAAACAAAATGAGCTTCTA
>JAUKNM010000059.1:642500-652500 GCA_030765045.1 Tenodera sinensis | reverse complement strand
ATACATACATACATACATACATACATACATACATACATACATACATACATACATACATACATACATACATACATACATACATACATACATACATACATACATACATACATACATACATACATACATACATACATACATACATACATACATACATACATACATACATACATACATACATACATACATACATACATACATACATACATACATACATACATACATACATACATACATACATACATACATACATACATACATACATACATACATACATACATACATACATACATACATACATACATACATACATACATACATACATACATACATACATACATACATACATACATACATACATACATACATACATACATACATACATACATACATACATACATACATACATACATACATACATACATACATACATACATACATACATACATACATACATACATACATACATACATACATACATACATACATACATACATACATACATACATACATACATACATACATACATACATACATACATACATACATACATACATACATACATACATACATACATACATACATACATACATACATACATACATACATACATACATACATACAGACACACACACACACACACACACACACACACACATACATACATACATACATACATACATACATACATACATACATACATACATACATACACACACAAACACACGTACACACAAACACACATACAAATACACACAAACACACACATACACACATACACACAAACATACACACAAACACACATACAAATACACACAAACACACACATACACACAAACACACATACAAATACACACAAACACACACATACACACATACACACAAACATACACACAAACACACGTACACACACAAACACACACATACACACATACACACTCATACACACATACACACACATACACACACAGACACACACATACACACATACACACAGTCACAGACACACATACACACAAAAACGTACACACATACACATATACACACACAAACACACACATACGCACATACACACTCATACACACATACACACAAACACACGCATACAAACACATACACACATACACACAGACACACATACACACAAACACACACAAACACACACAAACACACACAAACACACATACACACATACATACACAAACACATTCGCACACTGACACGTACATACACATACACACACAGACACATACACACACAGACACACACACACCCTGAGACAAAAAACTGAGCAGACTCTGGAAGCGCATATTTGTCTAACTCCATATCGTTTCCGCGGCCGGTTTACAATGGTGTCACGGAATGCGTGTCTTTAGCGTCGTTCTGTTGTCATTTCTCATATTGAGTCTCAACTATTCAATATGAGCCAATGGACTTACACAAATATACGCTTCCAGTCTGCTCATTTTTATGGTATATATACCAAGAGATCCGTAAGTCAATCCAAGAGATGCCACACTTTTTGTATATATAAAAATAACACAAATATAAGTAGATTTATGTCATCACTTTTATGTTAACATCATCTACAAAGCTTTATATTGACAACACAGGAAACAGAATGGAAATATCACGCTACTTTAATTAATAATCACTAGAACTTTTAGAGTTCCACTTAGCTAATCGCTTTGCACCTTGCAGTAGAGATGCCGCACTGCGATGGTGAGATGCCACACTCATTTCTTCCTCTTTATGTTCTTCCCCCTGATGATCTGTCGACCACACATGTTACACATATCCTGGTACATCATGCAAGTTTCATGTAGCCACCCTTGACATTTGCTACACTACATCCAGTCAGGTTTTGAACATGTGCGGAAGTAAATTCTCCCAACACTCCAAGCATCGGTTTTCTTCTTCATGCTTTTCCGTATTGGGAGTAACACTTGTGGTCCTTCTTTGATGCATCACTAGGTTTCTTTGTAACACTTGTAGCCCTGTTCTTGGATGCATCACTAGCTTTCTTAGTTGGTGTTGACTTCTTCTTTCTGAGAGTCCCTTCTCGTAGTTTACGGATTCGGGAATCGGTGAGAACTTCTGCCGATTGTTTTCGTCTTCCAGAACTGGATGGAATGTTTGCAATAGGGCTTATTTGGTGAAGGTTTTTGGAAGGTGAATCGTTAGTTGAGGTAGGAGTAACTGGAGTGGGTCTTGTAATCGGAAGGTATTTACTTGTTGATGGTGTGGAATTCAAGCTTTCGGCTGCATCTGAAATCTGAGGATGATTAGGAGGGGAATTCGACGGAGTGTTTGTTGCTTTCATGTTCTGAGCGCTCACGTTGGTCAACAACGTTGGTATCTTGTACATTTGTTTTTAAAAGCAGAAATGGAATAAGAATATTCTGGGATCGCATTGGGATTCAGGGGGAATATTCCACATGCCCGAAATCCCGAAACCGCATTTCCAACTGATGCTGCTTTATTCCAAGCTGCACCAATGAGTTTCCCGACTTGGTACCTGTAATATTTCTGAATAACTTCTCATCCAGGTAGCAGCTTCTTTCTTATAGTAAGCCTTTAGGGCACCATAAAATGATCGGTCCAAGGGTTGTAGAGTTTGTGTAGTGTGACTAGGCAGGGACCCAAAATTGTTCTGCACACTCTAACAACACAAGACAGTTCATATGTGAGGCATGACCATCCAGAAGTAATAATGTATTTTTTGCAACAAATTATAAAGAAAAATATGCAGCAAGAAGTATTAAGTAGAATATCAAGTTAATGGTCCTGCGGCATCTATGCTTCAAACTAATACGGCATCTTTGAAATTGTTGAAGGTTTTCAATGCCGCACGGCATAATGCAACAAATTGGTACTGCTGAAGTATAATAAAACCGCACATTAACTCATTGCCTCATACATATTAACAAACAGAAGCATTATTGTCCTGCGACCATTATGTAGTTCTGGATGTTTATGAAACTTACCTCTACAATATATTTCGGTAGAGACTGCTCGACTATACGCTTCCAGTCTGCTCATTATTTTATTTTTATTTTTTATTTTATTTTTTTTTTATTTGTATTTATTCTATTTTTTTGTGTCTTAGGGTGTATATATCAATGGCCCGCACAAGCCGTCTCTGGCGTATGCAGATAATTCTTCATGCGTTAAAACAGTTGCACAACTTGACGGCGTAATTTCTATCAAGCGGGTGCCAGTGGCGGTAGCGAACTTTGTTCTGCTTATAAGAGAAGACTAGCTTGAGCTATCGTGTGTAGTACGTGATAATGAGCAAGACCAGTATTTGAATGGTTTCCACTTCACTTACAAGGACTTCATTTTCCACGGAATTAACTCATCCCTGTATATGCTGCTATTGTACAATATTAGGATTACAGATTTTCCCTGGAAAATAAAGACTTGTAAGTGAAGTAGAAAATATTATACGGCTGTTCCTCTCCATTATCACGCGCTGCACACGCTAGCTGAAGCCTGGGCAATTGCTTTGCTACCCGCCTCTCTTACAAGCAGAACAAAGTTCACGCACGCCATTGACTGGACTTACCCCGGTGATTTCTGCAACTCTTTCAACGCACGAAGGGTTATCTACTTGTCCGAACGCCGGCTAGAGAGGACCACCTGCTATACCAGGTGACTCAGCCGCACCTTATTTTTTTGGAAGTTAGGCCACTCATCTAACGGCATGTGCGCCTTAGTCCAGTTTTGTGCTTACTAAAATGTATTGCTTGACTTTCTTAAAGAGAGGAATGCGCAAAATTGAGAGCAACAGCGGTTTAAGGGACAGAACGTACTCCTTACTAAAGTACACCTCAAAAACATACGACTCGTTTACTGAGAGCGAATTCCGGTTTCCGGCCGATTTTACAAACTTTTTATTAGGGTATACATAGTAACGTAATTCGGTAAACGCCTCGGAAAAAATGGACCTATCAAATGAGTACACTAACAACGTCAGCTAAAAAGAAAATGGTAGATTCTTGTGCTTAGAGCAGGGGTTGGCTGCCAAAAATTACGAAAAATTTAGAGACACGCCTCATCCATCATGGACTCGTACAGTCAAAACGGACATGTTATTAAACAACAGTTTATTTACATTTTTGCGTGAACTACGCCTCGTGCATCTCAATTAATATGCATAACACCCTTTGCCATTTAAGTAATAATATTAAAACGTCCAGTAAATGATTAAAACTGTCTTAAAAGGCTAAATCAAGCATGAAAACTTGCGAGGTGGCAATGACTCTGGTTCGAGTCTCAGCATTGTAAATGGTTTTTTTTTTCTTTTTTTTTAATGTTCATCGAAACTTGGAAACCGAATTCACAATAATCTAATTATGAAGTCCCTGAGGGTTTAGGACATAATTTAAATCGTTTTTGTTTGTCTGCATTTTGTAATTGAACAGATATAATGAATTGTGACCCATTGGACTGGCATGATGTAGTGTGTTGTGAATGGCGACTCCTTCGTTCTCCACAGATATGCTGTCGCGCGATATTTTGTGCCAGTCTTTCATTATGTATTCGACAGACGAGTACGTAGATATGCTTTTGATCTACGGAGAAGCAAGAACAAATACACCAGCGGCTCAGCATCTAAATCGGGAGAGATATCCGAACACACGACAACGAACAGCAAACACCTTCCGGAATGTTGAAAGGCGTCTGCGTGTAACAGCGTCACTTGCAAGAATGCCTCCTCATAGATACGCACCAGCAACATCGGGTGTTAATGCTGAAGCAGTTTTGAACGCCACCCTGAACAGTCCGCATACTAGTACACGGGTAGCTGCTCAGGAGGTGAACATCAGCTAATCTTCTGTCGTGCGAATATTGAACACTAATAAGTTCCATCCTTATCATTTGCACCTACACCAAGCATTTCACGGGAGACATTTCCAAGCTCGAGTGATCTTTTGTGAATGGTTGCCGGAGCGAGTAGCAAGTGATGTGGGATTCACATCCAGGATATTGTTTTCTGACGAATCAAGGTTCCACAACAATGGAACTGAAAATCGTCACAATATACGCTATAGGAGTGTTGATAATCCTCATTGAGTAAGGGAGGCAGCATTCCAAGAGCAGTGGGCTGTAAATATCTGGTGTGGAATCTTGGGAGACCACCTTGTTGGACCAATATTCTTCAAGGGGCATCTAACAGGAATCTACCTGGAATTCCTCCGTAGCTCACCCCTTATTATTAGGGAATGTGCCACTGCAGGAGCGAATTACGATGTGGTTTCAACACGATGGCGCTCCTTCGTATCGGTCGAGGATCGTCTGCAATCATTTGAATGCTGCACATCCTGGTCATTGGATAGGAAGACAAGGACCAGTCGCCTGGCCTGCCAGATCACCTGATCTGACACCCCTTGACTTCTTTCTCTGGGATTATTTAAAAGAATGCATTTATGCAGAGGAGCTGGGCAATCTAGAAACCCTTCGTGAGCGTATTACAGTGGCTTGTAGAAATGTTCAACCTGCCATGCTACACCAAGTCAGGGGCTCCATCCAACAGCGTACGCAGGAGTACATTACCCAAGAAGGTCATCAGTTCAAGCACTTGCTTCGTTAGAGGAATCGTGTTCCAGGAATAGAAAAAGGGTCATTCCAGCGCCACAAAACATATCACTATGAAACATTTTTAATAGCACAATAATTCTTTGCCTGCAAAATTGAGTTTAACTTCCATGTTAAACTCTGACAATGTAATTTCCTTGCTTTTTGTGTTCAAATGTGTATAAATGGTCCTTATTTCAATTGCACCTACCTATAGGTGTGTTTAAACAACTACATAATTGTAGTTTACCAATAAAGAAACATCAAACAATGCCATAAAACATAAATAAAACAATAAAAATGAATATAATAACAGTTTTCGGAATAATAATTTGTAAATTGTGAGGATTGCACGGTAAAAAAGAAGTAGTACACGGAAGTGATTCGAACCACCTCCACGGCAGACAGCTTACTTCAGAGACTTGCGCTAGTTCCAACTGAGCTACCTAATAACGTGTCAGGTAAATATTCCGTTTAAGATGTAATATTCGCTGGTTCCAGCGAACATTTGCAGAAGTGCAAACATCAGCTGTCTAATTACGAATATATTAAAAGGCGATGTGATAGCATCTATATTAGTACTAATTTCATCGAGTGTTTAACATCCATGTTAAATACGCGAGTAGAACCAAGTAATGGGATCGATGTTTTCATGTTGGAGTATAAAATGCGGATTGCATAAAACTCGAGAATAAGGGGCAGCTGACTCACCTGGTATATGGAGGGTGTCCCGAAAACACCGACAACGCTTAGTATGTTTTACGGGGCGGCAAACTAATCGACTTCTGTCCGCACATGCAGGGCTTGTACACTGTAGCGCATCGAAGTATGTGATGGGTGTACCTTCACATTTCATCCATAAACTCAACATCGAGCTGTCTACATTACAACGGGCTTCGAACTGTGTACCTCCTACGTCACTGCAGAGCCTATATCTGCGGTGGTAAGCCTCATGCACATGACCCAATACGTGAGGTTGTGTTTGAAGATTCTCAACCGCACCGTGGATTTGAGCCATAAGGTCCTCCGCTGACGTTACAGGAGTGCCATACACCATAGTCTTCATACAACTCCACAGAAAATATTCGAGAGGTGTCAGATCTAACTTCCGTGCTGGCCATGGAACTGGTCCACCTCTACCAATCCATGGATTTTAATATGCGACGTTGAGGTGATTTTGCACATTTACATCAAAGTGTGCTAAAGCTTATGTCAGCCATTTCAGTAGCTGTGTAGTCGTACATGTCACACTGCTGTTAAAAACGTTACCGTGCTAGGAACTACACGAGTAACCCAGTGGGATGCGCTCCGAGGACTCTATGGAGGAATCTAGGGCGTGCGCAGGAACATTATTATGCTCAGGTCATCCATCTTAGTACACAGATTGTTAAACGGTATCTTTCGTATTAAGATACCAAAACGAATGTTAACAAATGGTCGCAACCTTTCGTTCTCAAACTTCGATGCTCTCCAGCGTCCAAACCGTTCGCTTCCGGACAGAGGTTCCTCTTTAAAAACTGAGCAGTTTGCCGTACCGTACAACGTGCTAAGCGTTGTCAGTGTCTTCTTGTCTTCTTGGGACATGTGTGAAGTATGCGCTGTTTGCCGATGACTTAGTAATGTGGACTTCAAAAGAAAAAAAAAAAAAAAAAAAAAAAAAAAAAAAAAAAAAAAAAAAAGTACAGAACTAGGAAAACCCATGCAACAATTCTTAACCAACCTACAAAGGTGGACCAAAGATAATTTAATGACCGTTAATACAACAAAATCAAACTACCAAATCTTCCCAATGATGCAGAAACCACTATAAATAAAAATAAATTTTGAGGGTTAACAATTACCAAAAATAAAGAAGCAAAATATTTGGGAGTTATATTTGATACCATCCTTACATGGACCGAACAAATATAAAATGTAATGCCAAGAGCCGAAAGGCGCCTTTCATTGTTAAAACGTCTAACAGGAATGAAGTGGGGATGTCCCAGAGCAACTCTTAACACGACATATATATTATTTACTTACTGCAGCGAAGTTCTTGGAACAGCAAATTCAAAAAAAAAAAAAAAAAAAAATCACATCTTTCAAAACGAAAGTCTGAGACTAATTACAGGTGCTATCAAAACCACACCAATACCAACTATGGAAATACTATCCAACCAATACCCCATTGAATATGAAATAGAAAAAACAGTTCTTATTCAGCACGAAAAGTTGATCAGACTCCCATTCAATACATGGAACAAGAGAAATTTTACACATACACTAAAGACTCAGGAGAGCTTTCTTTCCAAAATTCAAGACATCAAGAAGAATGAAGATCTTCCTAATTCAAAGGAAAACTTCATATATAAAGCCAATCCGACACAAACATTAGACATCACATATTATTTACACCTGACAGAAGAAATTAAGAAAAGTGATACTCCAACTAGTGCTCTAAAATTATTGGCATTAGAGACAATCCATACTAGATTTCCGGAACATGAATGGCTCCATATTTATACTGATGGATCACTAATATCAAACCAAGATGCAGCAGGTACTGGAGTCACATGTCACCTCTTTTCCTATTATAAATCTTAAAGTTATGGAACTACAAACTTTGATGGAGATTTTGAAGCAATTCGAATGGCCCTACAAAATCCTTTGTATAAAATTTCACATTTCCATCAACCAGTTATTCTCTCAGATTCCAGGGTGGGAATTATAGCAATTACTTCCAAGTTGACACCAAAAAACCCTTTAATTATAGAATGTTGGAAAATCCTTACCCATCTAACAGCACTTCAAAAACACCTAGTCTTCCAATGGATACCAGCTCACTGTGGACTGAGTGGTAATGACAAAGCTGTTTTTCTTGCAAAAAATTGTACCAGCAGTGTACAGAAACCTATAGTTAATCTACCATTTTATGCATCTAAAAGATTAGTCAACTCTGAATTCAAAAAAATTAATGCAAAATATTACTGTGAAAAATCAAATATAAAAGATAGGAACTACCAAACATTCAAACAGTAATTGTTGAGTATCCTCGAAAAAATGGCAGTTGCAACCTTCAGGTTGATTACGGGACATGATTGTGTGGCAAAATATTTGAACAGAATTTGGATTTAGTCTTCACCACTCTGTCCTCTATGGACCGGGAGGAAATGGTCCAAGACTACCTTCAAATATGCCCGGCCACTTCTGGCGCCCCATCCATCAGTGAAAAATATTGGAGAGCAAGAGGATTAATGACTTCATTGTCAGAAATTCAGCATTAGCTAACAACACATACATACGTGTGTGTGTGTGTGTGTGTGTGTGTGTGTGTGTGTGTGTGTGTGTGTGTGTGTGTGTGTGTGTGTGTATGAGTGACGGGTGGCATGAGTTTCTCTGTTGTTTATCGATCTACAGGTGCTTGTTATGTACTAGGTATAAATGTAATCCTCTAATGACCCTTGCGTTATTAACTATAAATGTATTCCTAGAATCGATTTCAATTTGGACGAAGAGTACTTAGTCCATGCAGGATCCGGGAACACCGGAACACCTAGCTGTACACAGCTTCGATTAGAGGTGCACTTATGTGGGAAAATAGCAGGTGTAATTCTGCATAAAGTGGATTGTTAACATGTATGGTCCAACAAATATGCTCTTCAAGTTTTCTGAGAAGAATTATGGATACAACGAATACCAGGAAAATGTATTTAAAATTATGTTAAAGGTATATTCTAACTAGTCCTTAAATTTTCCTGCAATAAGCTTCTTCCATTTCTGTTTTCCAAGCTATATCATAGAGGATTTCACTCTATAGTATAGAAAAATCCTGTTATACTTTGTTGTTTATCATTCATTCAGTCTTTCTTTGAGAGAAAGAAGAGTCTTAAACAGTTAGGAAATTACCCAAAAATCGATGAGGGGCATATTATGTGAATTTGTTCTACTATCCATACCATTCCACCATATCTATCACTCATTGGTAGCTAGTACCTGAACTCCACTCCTGAAGAAGCAGCAGAACTGAGGGTGGCAATAATGGAACGTACTCCTTCAGCACCTACCACTGTAGAGGCAGACATCATTGAGGGTGATCAAAGGCCGCATCTCTCTGGAAACTAATGTTGGAACTGCAGAGATATGTACATAGCATTTGGGCTACAGAAAACATTAGAGAATCATGCACAAACAGTTAAAGGAAGCGGGGAAATCTTCGCACATCCCCAAAGGAAGAGATGTGTTTCGTGTATTTGAATTTTCGCGTTCTGCGTTTTCACAGGCACGCTAATCTGGAGGTTTTCCTTGGCCTGGGTCTTACACTGTGCTCAGTTTTAGGCAACGACCCAGTGCTGTAAATACAGTGCTGCGGTTTCTTGCCACTATTGATTTTTATAAGGCAGTGTAAGAATATTTTATTTAGGAAGTTTTAGTACTTTGCGGTATT
>JAUKNM010000059.1:635000-637500 GCA_030765045.1 Tenodera sinensis | reverse complement strand
ACATGAAATGTATTTTGAACCTAGGTTTAAAATATTAGATCACAATTTGAAGTTATTTTGTCGCAAGGGACTTTTTCAATGTTGTAATAAAAATATATAAATTTGATTATAATTTCTAAACTGCCAGAGCAAAATGGATGAAAATGAGGTCATAACATGTTTGCCCAACTCTATGCATATTGTATACATTAAAAATCAACTATCTTCAGTTCAGAATTTCAAAATTTCAGTCATACATATCCTTATCAATGAACTTCATAATTCCAGGGCGTAAATCGACTCCGTCGTGCGGACCTCTTTGAAACTCGAAGAAAAATTCAGAGAATAGCACGAGTACTATACAGTTCATCTGTGTTCAGTATCAAAATATAGGGCTGACGGAGGTCACTAGCATGAACTCGTGAACCGGAGGTCCAAGAGTGAAATCCTGCTAGAACCATCGTCCTTGACTAACGTGTATTTTCAGGTTTTCCTCAATTCTTGTAACCCGCAAATGCTGAGCAAGTAGCCTAAACTTAGGCGTGGAACTTCCTTTCTCAAATATTTCAATGCAAGTAACATCAGTGACCACCTCTTGCTGTGCCTCGTGGAGGAATAATTGGCAGTAAACACTACTTAAAATGCAAAATAGTGTATTGTTATCACTTCTGGCAAGTCACTGTCTTCGTGTGAGTGAGTGAGTGTGTTGGGTTTAAGGGCCCGTCGACAACTTGGTCATTAGGGCTCCAGACTTCCTGTGTGTATGATGTGCAACACCGAAGTCAACAGTCACATTTTTAAATTGTGTATATGAGGGAGAGACAGACAGAGAGAGAGAGAGAGAGAGAGAGAGAGAGAGAGAGACAGACAGACAGAGAGAGACAGATAGCTGTGGTAAGTTTTTCATTCACAAAATGGCAATATGACATGCAATTAAGAAGTTTTACCGTTTTTTCTTCATTATTTATGTTCCTAAAGAGTGGATCATCACCCATAACGTAGATCCGATTACAATGCAAGTATAAGGATGTGACAAAATTTGTGTACAGAAGAGAACAGAAATGGTTTCTCTAGTGCACTCCCTTCCCAAGTTGTATGTAATGGCCATAGTGCTATCTCCTTTGAGTTGGAATGCACCTATGTTTTGCTGTTGTAAAGACATGATTTTGCTTCGTTTGCTTGTACATTAGTCTTATTAATGCCTCAAGAAATAGGTTTATTGCTGGTTTTAAAAAGCATCATTTGAAACTTGAATTCCACAGAGAGAGAGAGAGAGAGAGAGAGAGAGAGAGAGAGAGAGAGAGAGAGAGAGAGAGAGAGAGCGTGAGAATGTGAAAGAGTAGGGAAGTGAGAGAACGACGTAGAGTGACGGATAAGAGAGAAGGAAAATTGGGTGAGAGGGACAGTAAGAACTTGAGAACGAGACAAAGAAGAATCTTTCTATCGAATGCAATGTTTCTTTTAGTTGGCTAATACAAATGGTTGGGGTTAATTATTTCCATACGCTATACAACATGTATATTGGCCAAGAAACGTGTAGTACAAGAGTTTATTCCACAGTCTAATTCAGCTTTAATTGATGTTAAGAATCTGCAGCTGTTAATAACGAAAATGCGGGAGTGTCCATAAATAAACATGGGCTGTACGGATATAGCACATGTATCTGGAGACCGCAATACAGACAATGCCAGCTTCAGCAGAAATTAATCGCGCTAACGAAGCCGAGGAGTAATTTATCGCTAAACTCGTTTTAACGGCCATGAATTGCAAATGGTAATTGACTTGAAGTTACCACAATTTGGGGGGAGTCGTGCGGTGCGAACGGTCCCTTCTCTGCCCTATAAATTAACATGGGTCCAAATTGACGTTGACAATGTTTTTTATGTGTGAATAGTATTGATATTTGTGGACTTGGCAAGCCAGAGGTGATAAATGGACGTAGCATTTTTTGTGTGTTTCCATAGCGGAAGACAAAATTGAGAGAGAGAGAGAGAGAGAGAGAGCAGTGAACGCTATTATCAACAAATATTAATTCCTGTTTCTTTTCATGGCCTGGTTTTTCTTCTTCTGTTCTGGTATTCTGTTTCAAACCCTCATTAAGTGTACAAAATACATTTACGTTTCCTTCTCCTTATTCCCTGTTGCAATTCCTTCACTTATTATTTGTGTTGCAATTCAGAGGCAGCAAGGAAGTACGTATTAAGTAGAAAAGGTGATCTATATGATAGAAATAAGTATTGTTTGACCATAGTGGCTTAAAATGACCAGAGAAAGTACTGTGACGATACACGAAGTAATCCGTCCTATAGCTGCACTAGCCTTCAGTTTAATCCCTTAACTGGTGACTTGGTAAAGTTGTCCTACTACTGTTGACGTGACATCAGGCACACACCTTATATTTATCTTATTCCAGAATTAACGTTTATTGGTTTTTCAAGATTCTGAAATTTCTATTTAATCAAGGCGTCCTTAAGCATTATTTTCATATATGGCAGGTTTAACCATTTTACTATTTTAAATG
>JAUKNM010000059.1:620000-630000 GCA_030765045.1 Tenodera sinensis | reverse complement strand
CCCACCGGTACTAGGTAGTCATTTCGGCGGAAATTGACACAACGCAATGCAGTGGACAGTGTTTACAGCATAGCCTATAATGCGCTGGGACTCTCTAACTTTTCAATCCGCAGGATGAGAACACTCACATATTATATTGTGACTTTTTGGTGTGGGTGTGAAGTAAAGTAGACAGATGTAGTCGAGATAAAGAAACACTTTTATTTCCGTAAACAGTAACTTTGTACACTCGTTGCAACAGCAAGAAAGTCTTTTTTTCGATTCTCCAACAGCACGGCTCCGAACTCGTAACACAAAGAACTGTTCCTTCTCCCTGGTGTGACTCCTCGACGCTTCGCATACGTCTCTTCTTTCCGTCGGCACGACTACTCAACCTTCACATACGTCTGACTGACTCTTCTGTCGCACTTTACAGCTATTTATATCTCCCAGGCACTATTCTGGAAGCTTCAGGAACGTTCAGTTATTGCGGCGAGATACAAAGCAGAGAAGATTCTCGAAGTATCTATCCTTTTCTCTCTTTCGGGAAGCGCCCCAACAATGCGGCCATGCTCTGTCTCTTTCCTTCGGCTCCTTTGCGGTAGTGCCGACAATAATGCGATGGGTGACACTGCTGTTGTCGGCAATTAGATGCGGTGGGCGCGGTGACAATATTACTATTTTCTTAGGAATGGGGTTACTGTGCACTCTTTCCAGATATTCTATCCACTTCTTTCTAAAATGTTGTACTCTTTCTTCCACTGATAGCACGTTTAGTTCCATTCTTATATCTTCATTCCTAATTCTATCCGGGGCCGCGCCGTAGCCGAGTGGTTACACCATTCGCTTCTCACCAAAGGGTCCGGATTCGATCCCAGGCAAAAGTATGTGGTATTCGTGGTGGTAGAAGTGGCGCTGGGGTAGGTTTCCTCCGGGTTCTCCGGTTTCCCCCGCCATCTGAATCACCAGGTGCTCCATCCTCATTTCCAGGTATCATCAGTGTCACCACCTGCGGTGCCGTTTATAGTAATAGCGAGCGTTAAACACTACACAAATTCTATCCATCCTAGTGCAACCTCTGAGTGATCTTATGAACTGTATTGTATGCTTGTAACTTATTCTTATCGCTATTTCTGAGAGTCCATGTGTTCGAGGCATACAATAACACTGCCAGTGCTGTTATACTATAAAACTTTACCTCAATACCTATTTTTTTATTTTTCCCTTTAGAGTTTAATATTCTGTACCGCAGATCTGCTGGAGCATTGTCGTATTGGCCAGTTGGCCGTGGTAGCTTGGTGGTTAAAGCAGCCTCTCGATAAGCGAAAGATCCGTGGTTCAAATCCCGGCAATGGCATTGAATTTTTCAATCCTGATTCCACCTCCTAAACATTGCCCACACACGGCTTGTGTGTCTAACAACC
This sequence comes from Tenodera sinensis, assembly GCA_030765045.1. NCBI lineage: Eukaryota > Metazoa > Arthropoda > Insecta > Mantodea > Mantidae > Tenodera > Tenodera sinensis. The sequence continues at coordinate 628,597 of JAUKNM010000059.1, read as the reverse complement.
CCAGCAGTACGCTTGTTGGCATAAATAACTAATAATTATACGTACCTATATTTTGTAGTTGATGCATAGATTGCTGCTGATCATTTCCACTAAGCATTGGTACCCGAACATCTGAAAATAGCATAGTATTGATAGTAAAATTAAATGCAATTTTTCTGTTATCTGGTGCAATATTTTACATTCTCTTGAAGTATGAGGTAAGACAACCTTTGAAAGGAGGACTTAACACCTCAACATATGGAGCATCTTTTTTACTTATGCCCCTAACGAGGCACCCCCGGGAGGGAGGGCTGAGATGAGAGGAGACAGAGAGTGACCGAACCTAGGAGACACGAGAATAGAGGCTAGAATCCCTATAGTTTATATATTAAGACTCCCTGGTGCCATCCCATGCAATCGGATTACCTCATTTGTACTGTAAGACACATCCCACTGGAGGGTCTAGGACTTAGAGACCGCCCCCGGTCCGGAGGATGATGGTATACAGAGAACATCCTTTTTTCCTGCCAAGCAACTCCGAGAGTCCCGCCTATACAGCTAATGCGCATGAAAGTGAAGTGAAATAACAAGTGTGGTGAAAGGGAGGGACAAGAAATTCGGGGTAAATTGCCTACATTCGTCTAGCGACCCTGGGAAATCCCGTAAAATGCCATGGATAGGGAACGTGAGCCACGGGAATAGAACCCACAACTTCCTGAATGTGGTTCCATTCCCTTTGCATGTCGTATATATTAGACTTATAGAATTCCTGAAATTCTGCAGTTCTGTCTTGCACCGTGATTTATTGGAATGTCCTCGATGTAACCTCCCTCTCCAATATCAATGCTAACTGTGATGTTTTTAGAAATAAATTTAAATACAGTGATACAGATACATTTCATTTGTCATAAACATATATCATACATATGACATTTTAATCAAAATCGTTAGAACCATTTTCAATAAAATAAAAATTTTCGAAAAATTTTCCATGTAAAGGGTAGTTTAGGGTGGGGCTATTTTCTTTAAAATCTTCGTGTCGCATCCTTGAAAGACATTAAACTTAAATACTAACTTTGGTTTTTAACCTATTTTTCCCACAGACTGACATACTGACACACACACACACACACACACACACACACACACACACACACACACACACACACACACACACACACACACGGACCTTTTTCTAAAAATGTTTTTTTTTTAATTCAGGGGGTCTCAAAACATATTTCCGGCGAAATCTCGACATCGACTTTTTGGGTGGAATACAATGCTTTCCCTACTTACAGTACAGAAAGTAAAAATGTAATTGTACTTACCTACGTGTCGTGTGTTAATGGGAAGAAGAATATGGAATTCGGGGAATTAGTTAAAGATGACGTTGAAGCGGAAAGTGTACCTGGCTGGCTACCTGCCTTTCATACATGTTATCATTATTGAAAATGGAATAAATCAAGCTGAAATACCAAACACGTGGCATATCATTTGCTCTCATATCCCACTCGAGATAAGAGCAGCATGAAGCAGAGCTAGCAGACCGAATGCCGACGTCACATTATGCGTAAGACGAAATTATACCACACGTCGAAGGTCTCCCATCCTTGTGTCATGTCAACTCACTCACGCCGCACAACCTGGTATATTTCTGGAATTGGAACTGTCGTGATTAAATTTAAATAAAATTAAATATATTGTTGTTTAACGACGCTGTCAATTGTAAGGTGCGTCGCTGGTGTGCCGGAATTTCGTTCCGGAGGAGTTCTTCTACATGCCAGTAAAGCTACGGACATAGAGCTCTCGTTTTAAAGCACATTTAAAAACCATGGATCTGGGTCGAATTTGAACCCGTGACCTTGGGGGCCAGCCTCTAACCAACTGAGTCACCCAGACCGACACGGTCGAAGCTGATATTTTTCCCACGTGTAGTATTAACTGCCCTAACTGGTGGATAGCTTCATGCGAATGTACAAGTGGAAAAATGGACGCTCGTTGGGGATAGATAAGTAGAGTGCAGGGGATAATAATTTGGACAATCCGAGGTATTGTAACTATTTAGTTGCTGAGAACATTTTTCATCTTTCGAACTGGATTGGCTTCTGGGAAGTTGAAAAAGTCGCGAATGTATACTTCTTCCATGCAATTTCAATACACACATTTCCATATATACCAAATACCACACAAAAACAGCTCCTTAATAAGATTTTGAAAATGTGCTTGTCCTCCCATTACTACTTATTCCGGGCCAAGAATGCACATTAGTATCACTGCGCGCTTTCACATTTCAAGAACGCATGGAGTAATTTTCTCTCTTCCCTCTCAGCGGCTGCTCAGCTCTTTTGTTTCCGGAGCCCATGAAATTGCCATTGTTACCTCCCAATGTTAGCTTAACCACCTGTTATCTTTCACTACAGCAAGGAGTATTAAATTAATACATATTCCTATACTTGCTAAACCAAATGTACTTAGTTAAGAATGGGCTAAAATGATACGAAATTTCTTTTATTAGTGTTAATCGAAGTGCTCGGCCAGTACCGCGACACCGAGCTATGAATCAAAAGAGATTACTTGAGTCAACCTGCAGGTTTATAATCACTCTGTCGATAATTTGGTCATAAGCCATACACAGACGCACCAGTTGCTTTCGATGTTACTTAATTTAATATTTTAACAACAAGGTTACCATAACGCCGAAACAAAAATAGCACAAGGCTGCCTCTGTGGTCAAGTAGTCATCGTTTTGAGCATCTCAACATAAAGGTCCCGGCTTTGATTCCCGGCTGGTTTTTGGGAATTTTTCTTCAACCACGACACTTATTCACTATCCCCCAGAGGGTCTGGAAGTGTAAATGTGAGAGTGAATGTGAGTCTCTTTAATGTCAGGAATGATAAAAGACAACGTTAAGAAACCCTGCAGTTCATCGAGCAGTACCAGCGTCCCCTACAGGGGGCGTTACTTAAGGTTGATTTCGTGCTGTGCCTGTATTTGCCAATTTGATCTTAAGGGGTACTCAACTCCAGAGGAATCAGGTTATTTTTAGCTCCTTTGTGTCTTTATTCAGTTTCTTGTCCCTCAAACAGCTTACTTTGACGATACAATAAACCGACACTCATTAACTGCTTCGCTATCTTCCTTTCGACACAACACACGCAGCTGACACACACACACGCACACACGCACACACACAGACACACACACACACACACACACACACACACACACAAACACACAACACAAACACACAACACTGAAACAAAAACTTGTCTCACACACTCCCGTTGCCTCGTCTTCTTATATAGCGGGGATGACGTAACACGGTCGTTTCTGGAACTTCTACAAATAATCCAGCCGCCGGACACTTCTTTAATGATCAAGAGAACCTTTTTTGGAGTTGCCGCTCTGATTATTCTCACGTGTTAACAACAGTCGGGCAAGGCAGCCTGACCTTGAGCGCCTTTGATCACGCACCCCCAGTGGGGTGGGGAGCCCGACTCTCCTTAGTTGTGCACCGTGTCAGTTATTACAATATGATTACTTAGTTCTTATTCTGTTATAGTTTATAAAATCGAAAATGCGTAAGCTACACTTCATTTTCAGATGATCAGGTAAATCAGACAAGAAATATGGACACTCATGATGACCAAGAAGAAGAAGAAGAAGAAGAAGAAGAAGAAGAAGAAGAAGAAGAATCCTAACTTAGCCATGGATTTTCACAGTAATGAATCAGTAAAGGATAAAGGTTATGTGCCTAGCTCTTTCATTTCTGATGAAGGTGCTACAGATTAGTGTAGTTCTCCCGATGCATCTACATTACAATGAAGAATCACTAAGCAGGTAGGTGTTCCAGCACCGTGTGCAAGAAAATTAAGGAAGGAAGGAAAATAAAAGTGAAACAGAGTTCAGGAATATGTTACTATAATAGAAAAGTAAAATAAAAGGGAAATGATGCCTTCAGGCCCGTTGATCTAAAATGGAAAGAAGGAACCTCTCAGCATATGAAGCGCATTTTATTCCAGGAATGCTGGTTGTTGGGAGAATACGTATTCTAAAGAGTAACATATAGAAATCAGCGAGAAAAGGTATCTAGGAAAAGCGAAAGTTTTGGGATAACAAGCAATAGAAAAGTTGCAAATATAGCTCAACTGCAGATGAATTGTGAGAGGCAAATGATGCAGTGAAGCAAAAATGTGTGGCACCGTCAGGATTGCCCTAAAATGAGAAACGAGGTCACAGCGCAAACCTAAAGCATCGTGAACTGATGGATTCTGTAGCACAACATATGACAGTTGAGCTCACCACACAAGGCGCACAAGCAGAAAGATTACCTAACCTCCAATCTAAGCGTTCAAAGTGTGTATTCACTGTACAGTGAAAACAACTCTAAACCAGTGTCTCGTAAATAGAATGTGAGCCTCAACGTTCATCTGATAGATTCATACCATACACGTGGCACGTTGAAGATGACAATCAAATGCTCGAATAACCCTTAAGAGAGGAAACAGGCTGAATCATGATTAAGTCACTACCACCAATTTGCTGACATGGCCAACTCCAAGAATAATCTCAAGGAAATTTGTAAACAGGCCAAAGGTGAAAGGTTTTATCTTTGATCTACAGCAGTGCCTTCCATCTCCTTATCTATTGGCACAGTATCTTTCAAGAAGCATCAGCTGTGGATGTGTAATTTATATCAGGTCACAGGGGAAATAAAACGCTACACATGGCACGAGGGAGAAAATGCAGGTGGTGCAAATCACATAATCACACAAACCTATTTGTATGGAGAACTTTTTGGCCAACCAGATGAGGTATTTAAAGGTTGTTCTGTTCTCTGATGCATGTGGGTTAGAACAGCTGTCTATGTGTAGCCGCTACGCTTTTAACACTAATGAAAAAATAAATTGTCATTGGAGCTTATTGACCATAATTTAATGGTCAGTGGACAAAGTTATGTGGAGTGTGGTGCAGATAATGCTCAAATAGAGAAACGAAAGAAAGCGGTGCGGTGGGTGGGTGGGAAAACGAATTATCCTGTTTTACACCCTTATGACTGGTTTAAACTTGTTGGAACCATTGGAAAGCGGAACAGTTTGTTGTAAATGAGTTGATACATGATGCATTTTTTGGATTTCCCATAACTCTTACTTACATCTTTGGCTCTGAAGGCTCAATTGGTGAAACCATCAAGTGGCAGGACATAAAACTGTTCCGACACACATGACTAAAGGCCGGAGGAATGTGCGCTCAAATGTAATACAGGTTAGCTGGACGCAGAGTATGAATAACGTCAGAAGCACAGCACGGTCATCAAATATGCAAACAACTGCCACTAGAAGCAAGAGTCGAAAACTGCGTAACATAGTAAGTACTCTGCAAACTGATGAAGTATTGCCTTGCAAGTGTATGCAGAGGCAAGGTCAAGGTGTAGTATAACGCGACTGTTGCTATTGTAACTGCAAAGTGCCTGATATCGCATCAACTATCTGAAAATCTTCAGTTCATATCCAACAATTCTGCAGTGTTGCCCAAAGCTATTAAATAATTAGAAAAATCGGGTTTGGAAATGTCTAAGAGCATAAGCATAATAGAAGACATAGCTAATTCAATTAATAGGATACCTCCTGCACCAGGTATTGAAAACCTGAAAGCTAAATTCCAGAAAGTTCGATACAAGAATATTGGTTATCAAGCTATATGAAATTTTGAAAATGAGTTAGAAGGAAAACATGCTAGACGACAGAGTGGAATTCTTTACATTTGCACCTGTGACATTGTGTGGGGTAAAAAGAAGTTTTTCATTGTTTAAAAACTGCTTCAGTGTTAGACGTCAAAATTTCACATTTAATAATAATTATTACGAATGTACATTGTAACCAAGGTAATGCACTCTGTGACGACATTATAGTTAATAAATAACAGTATGTATAAGCGTTTAAGGGCAATTCCAGAATGCGTAGTTTATGATGTTTGTAGGTTGTGCTGTAGTGAGGTGGTCAGGCTGTATCTACCTGCAGTTGTTTACATGCGCGAGTGATAACAGTAAAGCCCATGTGCAGTATACCCATGGAAAAACGCATGCGCCTCCGGCCTTTACACATGACATACATAGCAATACGAGTCAGCTTCCACTCATAATTTTCTAGGTAAAAAACGAGCAAGTCAATTAATTTGCTAAAGTGAACCTTGGCACATATTCCATCTGTTCTACTTTAAAGTAGTCAGATACAGCACTTACAATGAAGTTAATAATATTATTTTACATTTAAATTACAATGCTAAACAGCTTTAGCTCTCCTGTAAAATCAGATTTTTGACTTGCACCACTATAACCGCCTGCCATTAGAAGTTATTTATTTAAGCTATGTTTAATGTAAACAATTTTAAGTTACATAATTATTCGACGTCTTTATTAAGCAAGAGATGTGTGATACTATATGCTGTACAGTAACGAACTATTTTCATTCACTTGAAGGTGTGCTACAGAAGTGGCACGTAATTTGTTTACGCGAGGACCCTTTCTTGTGCTGGATGGAATATAGGAGTGGATGCTGCTCATCAGGATGACAAAGCGTATGCGATAACATGCAAACATCGGTAATTCAGAATAGTAGGTATTAATATAGATGTAACAGCGTTGCAGTAATAAACAAACAGATGTTTGGGCCTTGAAAATTAGTAATTTGCATTTGTTGCTATAATTTGAAACTATTTATGCCAACAGTGGATCTGTGTATAGGGCGTAGAAGACAATGGTTAGTTTACCGGTGATTACCCTGTGGACCATAAGGATGACATTATTGTCTTTTTATTTTGATTAAGTTGGATATATTCTTTCTCATATGAGCATAATAATTTTAAGCACTACCTAAGCTAAAAGTATTGTGATGTCGGCCTCGGCGCGCAACAATGGACAGACGGGGGCCAAGCTACTTCTCATCACATGTCGGGCCAGTGAGTGGGCAAGACGTTCAAGCTCAGCCTGCCTTGCACAACTGTTTGTGTACACGTGACTGTAACAATGGAACCGGCAGAAACAAAAGGGACTTTTCTAGCGGCTTCTTGAGACATCGCTGAATCATTTCCGGTACTTGTGTGTATGTGGTCTCTTTGACGTCATCACAGTACATAAGGAGGCCAGGGGGGAGAGTTTTTAGAATTACAGTTACATGCACGAGTCGGTCAGTGTATCAGCGAGTGTAAAACAGCTGTGTGTCGTAAGATGAACGAGCGTCGAGTACGTCGTGATATTGTGTGAGATATAGTGAAAGAGAAGAAAGACACTGAAAGGACTGAGCAAAGTTATGAGAACTGTTGTAAGCTGTGATAGCCCGAAAGACTGTAGACTGTGTTAACAACGAAACGGAAACAGTATATTACTGTAAAACTTTAGAAGACAATAAAATGATAGAAAAGTAACAGGACTGATTATGTCGTTTTGTCACAGTATCTTTATGGTTTTCCAAATGTATTTATTTTAGAAGGATTATATACTGTTTAAAGGTTGTTATCTATTTGGTATAAGCTATAAATCTGACATATAACATTTATTTCTCAGTTGCAGGGACATTTTAAAAATGTTTTAAGATTATGAATTCGTAAAATAGGGCTTAAAATAACCAGTTTTTGCGTATGTACCACAACCAAATTTCCCGAGAGCTTTCTTGATTTTTATATGCGGTTTTATATCTAATACTGACCAAACAAGGCACTTGAATATATTTCCGTTAAAAAACAGTGGATTGAACAGTACGCCTTGTGTTGTACGCAAGGAGACTTTGGTCAAAATGGAGACCTCACTGTAATCGGTCTGATATCATTTGTAGTTGTTCCAGCAGAACTCATAGTTAACTGATGATCTCTCCTTCTCCCTCTCACCCCCTCCCCTCCCTCACACACTCTCTCTCTCTCTCTCTCTCTCTCTCCATCTCTATCGATAAATCGATGACTGTTTACCGTTGAGATTTCAAATAGACGAAAGCTTGTTGCTTATTTCAAGAGAGTTTAGGGATCATTTGAAGGAAAACTATTGGGCCAAAATGTTTTCTATCTTTCATAATGTTGAGCTTATTGCCGATCTTTTACAACAGCGATGTCCAAAGTTTGCCAAAGAGGGAAGTTTGGATTTACCTGCTTCCACTTTGTGCGAAGTGTGCCACTCTTTTAACACTCAATTGTGTTGCATTGGCGGTTTGGCCATATGTACTTTGCGTTTGATTTACGAAAGCACTTAGAAGTTTTATGCGATAAACATCTGTTGATTAATACCTTCTTTGGTACTGTTTGTTTCAGAAGTATATAAATATTTGGCGACAAAGTTGAAGTGCATAGTCTTAGAAGATCCACCAAGTGATCGTCGCGTAACATATTGCGATATAGACTTTTGGTATAGTTCCGTTTGAAGAAACTCTGTTGGCAAACATGTGTAGAGCTATACTCACTCTTACACACACTATTTTTGCAAATACTTCTTTCTGCATCTACTTCACTTTAATCGACATAAGCCTTTTCAGAAAGTATGTTATTGCTAGTTTTCTTGTAGGTGCAAGGGGAATATGGGAATACATCAGGTTTTAAAGAGAGTGAAATGCTTTAAGAGTGGTTTGTAATAGGA
>JAUKNM010000059.1:597500-615000 GCA_030765045.1 Tenodera sinensis | reverse complement strand
ACTAATAACCATGTTTTCATTACTTATTTTATTTTATATTCAGCCTATAAAAACCTTCATACAAGAGAACTGGTATAAACATTAATTGGAATAAGTTTTAAATTTGTAGCATTTTCACACATTCAATAATGATAGCCACTTTTAAGTATTTTTCTGCCCTATTAATTTCTTCTCTTTACTCAAATAATTACAATATTCTATGTGATATTTAATGATTATAAGTATATTATGCATTGTATAACACACCCAGCTACAGTTTTCATTGATTTACAGCCAAATGTATAGAACGTTATGACCACCCCCCCCCCACCAAGAAAAAAGAAAAAAAGTTGCAATGTAGTTACGAATAGATTTAAAGTGATTTTGTCTGTAATCCTGTAAATATGAATCTGCGCTCACACAGATAGTTGTAAATCAGTGCTTAAACCTATGTAAACGACAGTTAGCCCTTTTCCTAAAGCAATTAAAGAACTTTATTTTTAAGAAATTGTTACGTTTTCAAATCTGGATTTCTGGATTTAAGGCTTCATTGCTTTACATCTTTTGTAAAAGTCAACATGGATATGTTTTCTCAGGGAATAAAATTTGTGTAAACGCTCTGGCATAAATGCAGACATCAGCTCTAGAATGTAAAATGTTCAACATATATACCTAAGTATACGCTTTACTGCAACAGACTAGTCTTTTCCGAATTAGGACCTTTTGTATACAGCTTGTGTTCTGGCCGGTATGAGATAAGTTCATATTATCAGCAAGTGAAGCAGTTCTGTGCATCTATAAGATCAAATTTCGTACATCACATGACGGTTGCTCTCTAACTGGATCATTAGCCTTAGAATTTTGCCATTGATGGCGTTTATTTGTTTTCTTAAACGAAAAATGCAGAGTAGGAAACTATAAAAATTTCATTTTTAGCAGAAAAAGTGGAATTGGAAACGTCCTAGGAGATGTTCAAAACCATATATTCCGAGATAGGAACGCTAGAAAATTCGTGAACTTTCTTATGTTGCTAAGGGTGGCAAGAGAAAAGCATCCATAATGTAAAATTCATACTCGTATTAAGGAACTGAAGTAAATAGTCCGTAGGAATCTTCAGTGAAAACGACTTGCATATGCACTATGCAAGTTTACTACTGCAAATGCAAGGATGCTTCACTGTTTTTGTATGGAACAAACCTATAGGATGCAAAATGTATACAAGACTTCACGAGCTCGTTTCCCAACTGGGGTGAGTAATCTTTATTTAACCAAAAGCATTCCCTTTGTTCCATAGAATTTGGAAGGTGGAACGTCTGTCTAGTAGCGGAAGGTATTAAAATCCAACGTTAACATAACGTACAGTTCCACGAGTGATAACTCATTCAGTTGTTTCTCAAATCAAAATCCTCGAGATGAGAATTTAAGAGGAGTATACAAATGAAACAATCACAAAATGTGTCAAGTACAGTTTTGCAGAGTGATCCTATGTTGATATAGGATGAATTTTGGCAAGCGCTCCGGAGAGTTGAGAGGCAGTTACCCGAACTACTTAACAAGCGTGATCGACTCCGGGGGTGAGTCGACATGAAGGCATATTGAGAAATGGGTGGTACTTGCCTTTTGAACGCGTTGATTTCTCATAAACTTAAGTTTGGTTTATTTCTGAACATGAACATCGAGTCAATTGATATTTGATAAAAATATATTAGCAGTACATACAAGTTGAAGTACAGTCCTAACGTGCGCCCCCCCCCCCCCACCTGAACGTGTTACTTTCTACATAGATCGGTGTTTACAATCACTAACTTCCTACATGTGACCTTACGCGCAATTTATAACTATTTTTAGATAAACTATCCTAAATGGAAACATAAATGAGATTAGACTTTTTGAACTAATTTTGCTGTGTTCTTTCATTTGTAATCCAGTATTATTTTCGTAATTCGCTTCGAATTAAAAGTAATCTATTTCATAATGCTGAGTTATCACGTATTACTTCGTGTCTCAACTCCACGTCTAAAAACGCATCAGAATAATTAATTACCCAAAATGAAGATTACTGGAAAACTATGTGGTTCCGAGTTATTATTAATAAAGTTACGTTCCTTTGCATTTTCAATTGTTTACCTTTGCGAATTCTGGTCTCAAATTATTTGCTTCCGGATAAGTAGCAAAATATAACAATTAAACAAAAACTAACCTCATCGGAAGCATGGCGATTATAATTAAGCAAGTTCCTAGAACGAGCGTTTTGTAATCTTTAGCAACAAATGCTGCAAGAGCGCTTCCAGGCTTCCATTCGTCCATCCGAGTATGAAAACTTCAAAAGCAATATGCGATAATTCCATCCATACCAGCAACGTGTGATAATTATCATGTCATTACCTTAATATACGTATAGCTTTCTTACAGAAAGTTCACGTTAATTAAGTTTCCAGGCTCACAGCACTGCTGCTCTCTGGTGCAAGAAATGCCACATGTGAAGTCAAGCTCAAAACTGAGATACCTATATTTTATTATAGATCTGAGTTTTTGGCTTTTATCTATATTATGTTCACTTTAAAAAGCTTTTACTTAAAAGTTAAACCCGTGGCACTACAGTCCATTTCGGACCAGGGCCCGCCAACCCGACATCTCAACTCTTGTTACGTGGAATTTCTTCTTCAGGATTGCCCGTTGAAAAATATTTGGACCGTTGTACACGTTAGTACTAGATTACAAATAGTGCCCCATGATGGAAATTGCACTTATGGTGTAACAAAAACTTAAGTACAAATTTCTTATATTTGAAAATAGTAGAAATAACTAAAGGACAAAGGAGAGCACAAAGTAAAGGCAGACATTTTAGTATGTTCTTGCTATGTAATCCTGCGTAGAGCTTTATTACCCAAAGGTGATTTGGCACTTAACATTCTGATAACAACTGACCAATTATTATGCATTTACATTTGGTTTTGCATTTAGCTTCATACATCATAGCAGAGGCAGTGGGAGAACCAGTTACTCCAGGCAAACGTCCATTCGCTGTGAAGAGCAAATTACCTAACACAGTGATGTCTAACCTTATGCGAAAGAGGGGGGGGGGGGGCGTACTTATGTGCATCTGCTTTTCGCTGAGTTATGACGCGTTCATAAGACTATATCGCTCGCAAAAGTTAAAGGAATGTGAACGCTGGCCAATGCTCAAGCAGAGTGCTCTTGCCAAGCGTAGTGCGTGTACCGGCAGAGGTTCTGTACATAAGAGCGCGTGAGATGCGTGTACCACATTCGGCAGCGCTGGTGGGAGGGGCAAGCTTGGGATTCGCTGGAGTCTGCAGCATAGCCCACCTCCAATTGCCTTTAACTTTTACGAAGATTATAAGAAATAACCTCTGTAATGCTTGGCTACCTGAATGAGTGAAGGGGAAATACTTCATGCACAAATAGAAGCAGGTGGGTTAGAGTGACAAAATGACGTCATGAACACATAAGAGATAAGGATGGGCACTGATCTAACGTATCATCATTCGAACGGACTCCGGACCCATTGGGCGAGCCTGCAACAGCCAATCACGAGAAATTGACTGGTAACGCTAAAAAATGCCACAGGTTTTCCGAAATATCTTTGGACTTTAGAGATTCAACAACCCCAGGCATGTTCGAGCGTGCCAGCAGTGCACAGTGCGTTGAATAAAATGACACAGCCCTTGTCCGTAAAACGGAAATTCAAAATTTGAATACATTCTCCTAACTCTTATTAAAATAAGCTGTGGACATATCGAGTTTCACAAGCTTTCTTGCCTTCTTATTGCTTTGTTTAGGTATATTGTGGCAAAAACGACGAGAGTCCACTCCAGTCATATGCTTATCACTTTATTTTCTTCTATCTGAATGCACAATACAGTTCTCTTTTACTGGCGTTACTCAGTCTTCAGTCTTTCGCGATATTACAATTCACAACTGTTTTTTTCCTCTCGTATCCCTGACTTACTCCTTTCTGCCTTTTTTCACTTTCTCTGTCTCTCAAAAAGCTGACTTTGACGACACAATCACTTAACACTCATTAACTGTTTCCCTATCTTCCTTTTGACGTGATCACACACACACACACACACACGGCGGCGCCGTGGCCGAGCGGTTAGCGCGCTCGCCTACCACCTAGGCGGCCCGGGTTCGATCCCAGGGACCTGCATGTGGTATTCGTGGTGGACGAAGCGGCGTCAGGGCGGGTTTTCTCCGGGTACTCCGGTTTCCCCCACCATCTCATTCCACCGGTGCTCCATCTTCATGTATCATCAGTGTCACCGCCTGCGGTGCCGTAGTAGTAAAAGCGGGCGTTAAACAATACAACTACAACAACACACACACATACACACAAATACACACACATACATACACACACACACACTAAAAAAACTGACTCCCCGACGACTCATGTCTGTAACTACCGACTAACTCACTCCTCTCGTGGCCTCGACTCATTATATAGCGAGGATGACGTAAGACGGACTTTTCTCGAATAATCTGCCACTCTAATTGTTGCCACGTGGTCGCTCACGTGAGGCGAACTGACCTTGAGCGTCTTTGATACACTCACCGCCAGTGGACTGGGCAGCCCGCCCTCGACTGTCCTTTGTTGTGCTCCGCGGCCGGCGACACAATATTGTTTCATGGCTGCCTTTAACTTATTAGATAATATAGTTTTTGACTTAAGAAACAACCAAGCTCGCCGAACTGTAAGAGTCTTCTTAACCTTGGTTTTATTAGCTTTTAACTATACGTTGTATGAGTAGGTAAAAGCCATAACTCACATGATCAAAAAACCTAAATTTTGGTAAACAATCGAAAACCAGCTTGTATTGGCTAAACACATTTTCATTTGGGTGTAAGCTATTATTATGAACAAAATGTGATAAATATTATGAATTACCTTTTAAATTGTGTTTATTTGTGAAAGAATGAACATTATTGGGCTTTAATGGCTCAAGTGAGTTTTGAGTCTAATCTCCGGATCATGAGAGTTTTGAAAACTTCCCTTTTGAAACACGTGAGTTTAGAAAATTACTAATTTAGAACATGTGAGTTTGGATGGTAAACATGTGAAATAGTGAACTACATTTGAACGTCACCAATAAAAGGAGGTAGGCTGCCACTGAAATAAATTAATTAAAGAAAATTAATTAAACAAGTGTTTAGGCACGTTAAGGCTTATTTTATTTTTGAAACTTGATAAATAGCAACTTTTGCTGGCAACTTCGTCGATTTGTCTGTAAATGTATTCGTACAAAGCGTAGGTGTAACGTTATCACATGCCAAATATCCAGGCCTTGATTTGCTTTAAGTTATTTATTAATGTGCGATCACATGCACAGTTGGGAGAAAAGCAATTATTGTCCACATTTCTGGAGCAGCTGCACGCCGTGGTTCCGTGGTTGTACTCTTTCTGCAGTAGGTGACACCTTTTCTTTCGTCACTATATCCAGAAAACTGAAGCGTAACTTAAGTGCTACCTCGGCTTTGTATTTTTCGGACCATGTGAGTTATGACTCTAATCTGCTCATATGATTCATGCTTCCACACTCTCTGAAGATTAGGGAAAGATCCTGATTAAACAGAAGTTCCTCGCCCGAGCTGGGTATCAAATCCGTGACCCGTGGTTGATGTTATTGTTGGGTAGACTAATCAGTTGTTTAGTAAGTTCCATTGTATTCCAGCTAATTTGTAAAACTGTGTGGTTCCGAACTCAGCTAACTCAGAAGATGGATATGAAAATGAGTTGGATTAGGAGGGAGGGTGGGGATGACGGTGGAAAAGGATATAATATAAAAAGAGCGAGAGAGAGAGAGAGAGAGAGAGAGAGAGGGGGGGAGGGGGAACCTTCGCAGTTGATGCAATAACGCAAGCGGAGCTGTGAGTTTTGCTATAAACACATATACCCTCTATAAGGTGATTTGAAAGTGCAGAGAAATCCATTTCTATCGGGTTTGTTAGCAACGCGGAGATCCACAAACTTTTGGGCCATGATAAAAAGAATACAGCAGTGAAAAAATCATGTGTCTGGTACATTTTTATACATCCTCACCCATAACTCGTTACACAGTTTCACAAAGGAAGAAGGGAAGAATGTGTCAAAAGATTCTCCCCCCTTTCTTTCTTTAACCGAAACTGTAAGTATTGCTTTACAGTTTCCGCGACGAACGAAAAGCAAATAATGATAAGAAGACAAGGGCGGTTCTTTGTGATACGTGAGAGTGTCATGGATGAAAGTGGCTCCACGTGGATGGAAACATTCGCTGTAACTCATGTGGGGTTGGTTGTATAGAGGCGAGGCGACAAAGGCTCCCTCTGGAATCGTTAGGGCCAGCATAAAGCCGGAGGGAGCCGGGTGGAATCGCTTGTTGATGATACCGTAGGGGAGGAGGCTGTTCCGTCCGCCTTAAGAATTAAAGGTCATAGTTCAGAAACCCGCTCACAGATCCCATGCTTCGATAATGCTGATATACGCGGCTTAGCAGACCGTACTCTTGCGGCTTGACTTTATTGCACTCATAACCTAGGTCAACACAAGTTCAAGGTCACGCGACAAGATCGCTTAGCGAATTTTGCAACAAGTAGTTTAGCTGTTGCACGTGATACGAAGGTTTACGCACTACAATTTGCTCTTTATTTCATTTTCTGACATGTATATGGTCCCCAAGATTTCACACACCTGAAACAATTAATCTCGGCTAAAAAAGGAACTAAGCACGATTTTATCTACCATTGCAGTTTTATGAAGGTTCATAAGTAACTCTTACCATGTAGTACTAGTAGTATTTAATGCTCTTTCTTGCTGCATATAACACCACATGTGGTGGACACTGATGTACATGGAATGAAAATTTGGAAAGGAAAGTTCACATGCCTAAGTGTGAGTTACCTCCCACAAACTTACCGTTCACGGGTCCGTGCCTAAATCTTCTCGGCCACCCGTTTGGGTGCCTTACCATTTCAACAGTCACACATTGTCTCTGTAATCCGCACGTTCTTTTGAGTAAAGTGCCTCCATAACAAGCACTATACAACAGACTAAGACAACAATGTTCATATGCAGTAGTTATATAGGAGGTTTTGTAAAAGCATCCAAAAATGCGTACAAAGTTTGGAATGATCTATTCAACTGAGATCGGGAATTTGTGATCTGCAAAGCGAACTTAGAAATATATGGCTTTAGCCATTTGCGGTAGATTCTTAAATTATGCAGCCCATGTTACATATTTGCTTTAGCTTCGATGATCAGATAGCTTTGTCTAATCATTTTCACATCGCCGCATGGCAAAACACTACAAAATAATGAGAGACCTGTTATGGGTAGACTTTCTTTGTGCGGATTGCTACTCAGTGCCGATTGTACTCTCTCTGTCTCTCTCTCTCTCTCTCACTCTCTCTCTCTCTCAAAAGTAGTTGGGGCCGCAGCACACACAGCTGTTCAGCGCACTTTATTCGCCCTTTCGACGGAAGTGTGGGAGAGGCGCCAGAGACACCAAATGCACAAAATAAGCACAGCCGATCATAGTTCAGTCTGGTGTAACGGCAACTGTTTGGGGTTAGTATTACGAAGGTCGAGCGTTTAAAGCTGGTGATAAAGTTTCTCTGTTCTTTGCGACTTACGAGTAACAAGCTACCTTTGTGATGCTTAGAAGTATATATTTGTTCATTTAACTATAAATAATTTCACGTATCAATGTAATATTGGTCTATTACACAAAGCCATTTAGATTTTCTATTAAATGCATGTTTCTATTACTACTACTACGACTACTACGACAACTACGACTACTACGACGACGACGACTACGACGACTACGACGACTACTACGACTACTACGACTACTACGACGACTACGACGACTACGACGACTACGACGACTACGACTACGACTACGACGACTACTACTACGACGACTACTACTACTACTACTACTACTACTACTACTACTACTACTACGACCACCACCATCACCACCACCGCCACCGCCACCGCCACCGCCACCGCCACCACCACCGCCACCACCACTACCACTACCACTACTACTAATAATAATAATCATCATCATAATAATAATCATCATAATAATAATCATCATAATCATATGCCAAAATCCATATTACTGTCATGGATACTAGTACATGTGGGTATTCAGAGCAATGAAAGGACACACGATATGCCTGAAATAGGATCACTTATTCCACTAATCGGATCGGCACACAGTTTTCAAGTTAGCCAGTGGATAATTTCGAGGAGTAATCGGTGGGTGGGCTGCTAGAAACCTTAAGTGGTAGTGGGAATCAATTGCAAGACACAGAATTCAAAGATACCTGTTTTAAATAATGACAGGACCGCTAACTATGAACATTGTCGACACCCTTCTGTTTCTGCCCCCTCGATTGTTAACCGTCACGTACACATGGCCTTAATAATCTTTGCCCGCTCGCCAGTACGGCTTGTGGTGGGAAGTAGCTTGGCCCCGTCCGTCCATTGTTGGGCCCCGAGCCCGATGTCACAATATATTAATTGTTGTCCTTACTCTTTGATTTGATTAATCAAAGGGTAAATTAACTTATGAAATACTACTTCTATTCCTTTGAATTTGCTTTGAAGAATCGGATTTGTTCCTTTTAGAATTGCATGTTTTTGTTGTAGGGTTTAACGTCCACTTTTACTATATACGGCACCACAGGCGGTGACACTGATGATACATGGAATGAAGATTGAGCACCGGTGGAATGAGATGTTGGGGGAAACCGGAGAACCCGGGGAAAACCCTCTCCAACACCGCTTCGTGCACCACAAATCCCACATGCTGTTGCCTGGGATCAAACCCAGGCTACTTTGGTGAGAACCGAATGGTTTAACCGCTCGGCTACGGCGCGGCCAGTATTGCGTGGTATTTATATTTATTGCATAGGGTTTTTCTTTGAGAAAGGAGCTATACTAGATAGTCCCACGTGCTTATGACTAGGGTACAACCCCTCTTTTGGCACAATTAATTTAAATTGTCACATTATTTCTATTATTGTGATTATTTGTTGTAAAATGGAGAACCTTTTCCAAAGTTATCAACCACCCATTGAAATGTCGGAATAACGCGAGACAATCAAAATATGGTGCTTGACCTAAACTTGGGAGAAAAAAGAAGTCTAATATGTCATTTCAAGATATACAGTTTAGCGAATATAGTTTGTTACTAATCCAAATTATAATTTAACAGATAATGTTTCCATAATTGAAGATGAATACACAACACATATAAAAACATAAAATAGTATATACTGAGAGTAACTAATATTCGTAGAAATAATAACAATTGCAACAATTGCAACATCGCTTAAAAAAAAAAAAAAAAGTAACTAAGACCAGAACGGGAACGATACAGTTTGACTTCATATTTTCAAATATTTTTTGCCACTCACTAAAGGAAGTTAAAAAAGGGCCATTTTATATTATTTACACAAACTTATCCATATAACCTTTTAAGGTATAGGTACTATCTTTTTAATCCTGTTCTCTTAAATGTTTTATACAATAAAAAGTAACCAATATCTTTAGTACCCATTATGTTCAAGCAAGAGAATAATTTACCTACTGTAGAATAAATTGAGTTAAATGTTCTATTTTTTTACTTTCTCTACTACGTATAGTAGGCAGGGGAAGTATTGTATTCGACCCAAAATTTCGATGTCGAGATTTCTCCGAGAATAATGCTTTGAGACCCCCTGAAACCAAAATAAAGCAGTTTTAGTAAAAGGTACGTGAGTGTTTGCCTGTGTGTGTGAATGCATGTGTATGTGTGTGTATGTGTGTATGTGTGTGTGTGTGTGTGTGTGTGTGTGTGTGTGTGTGTGTGTGTGTGTGTGATTTTGAAGTAGATTCCTCCACCCTAAACAATCCCTTACATGCAAAACTTTTTGAAAATTTTGGTTTTCTTGGAAATGGATGTTTAAGATATCTTTATGGCGAATGAATTTTTAATTTTCTCGCTATAACCTATGTAGCCCTGTTTAGTTTTGATGAGTTTTGCATAACTAGTAAACCATAAGACATAGACTAAACGTTACTATACAAAAAATGTGAATCTCGTTTAAGCACAAGTTATGTCTAAATGCAGTTTTTGTGGAGTGAACCGTTTCGGAGATATTCCTTGTTATTTGTGTGAGCTTTGCAGTACAAACTTTTCTCAAATGGAGGGTCGTTAATTCATTTTTTATTACTTGTTCATACAAAGAGAACGGAATTTCAAAGCCTCCATGTAGCAACCAGCTTTAAAAGATTTTACTATTGCTGCAGGCCTACTGTATTCCATATTCCTCTTGTACCTTCAAGAAATTTAAGAATAAGACAATTTCTACAAATGTTTATCTTGTTAACATGAAGAAGATAGAGGAATAAGAGTTTGTAAGAATAGTTTGTGCGAGAGTAAGGAAAGTCATGTAAGTGTAACACATCAGACTGTTTTTTCAAGTGCTGGAACTATTACGCCCACTATTCTTCCACACGTTTTAAGAGAATGGTTGATAAATTTACAAGAAAATACTTGCCACCTGCACGTTCATACCAACGTGTCCAATGGGATTTCTGCGCCTTCTGCTTCAATCTCATTCCGAAGTGTGTCTACGTTACGTGGTTTACGTTTGTACACCTCATCTTTTATTGTGCCCTATTAGAAGAAATCCAGTGGCGTACGGTCTAGAGAGCGTGGAGGTAGCTCGATTGGCCCTGCGTCCTATCCGCTGCCCCAGCAAACTTTGATCCAGGCATGCTCGTACCTCGCGATGATAGTGCGGAGGTGCGCCATCACATTCTCAAGCTTTCAGTACCACTTAATTACTTGCTTCCGCACTTCAAAGCTCAAACGTACGTCTGCCATCTTGTAGTTACTTCCTTACCACTAACTGGGTTGAATAGCTCCAACAATTGTGCTGTCGACTGTTGAGGAAAGATAACATTACTTCCTCCCAGAAATTGAACCTTGTAGCACGGGAAGTACAGTTTCTATGAGGGTTCATGTGTGTATACATTTTAATATACACACATATATTAATGGCAAGACCCTTTTTTTCTCCTGTGGTCACACAAAGACAATAAAAGAATGGAACTTCAGAATTTGCTGTCGTGTCACTTAACAAACTCTGTTTGTTTGCCTAAAGGAGGAGGTACAAAAGGTTGGTGCAGGTAAAGTAGAGTTCCAGTTGCGTCAGTCAGTAGCTAGTGAGATAATTCGGTGTCTATTTGTGCAGTCTCTGAATATCCTAACACGAATAATATTGTTAGTGCGTGTTCGAATGGTTTTCCTGCTCAGCAATGTCTAGGAAGTGCATTAATTCAACGAACCATTTCTATTATACGTGTGATGAGCTTACAGCAAAGTCCCAATGTATCCCATTTCTCCACCTGTCAAAAGGCGTTTGAGCTGTATTTAAGAGACTGGTTACATGGAACTCACCCATCCATGCCATTTGTCGTACAACAGGTGTGGAGGGAACCTAGAGATCACATTCAGATTGGTGCTTTTGTTTAACAAAAGTAAGAGGAATCTCATGTAAATCAAAACACACACACACACGCACACACACACACACACACACACACACACACACACACACAGTTTCTTATCCAAATTTTGTATCTGCAATGCGTCCAGTTTCGCATTCTGATACTCTCCCGGTTCCAAAACCACCACTGGAATGAACACTGGAAGATGAAGCAGACAGCGGTGGTGGCAGTCCAGCAGATCTCATAGATCATGATCACATGTGATCCACATCACAGCTACGACCAGTCATTATCACCGGCAAAATTGAACAATCTTGTAAGAGGTCTAAATCTTCCAAATAGACAAGCAGAGTTACATGAGTCTCTCCTTCAAGCAAAGAGCTTGTTACAACCGAACGCTAGTACATCATTCCGTAGATGAAAGCTTGGTCTATCCATCTTTTTCTCAATGACAGAGGTTTTGTATATTTTAATGACATAGATGGGCTGCTAAAAGAAATTGGAATGGCTTATAATCTAGAAGACTGGCGCCTATTTATGGATTTCTCAAAAAGCAGTCTCAATTCTCTTACATAGTGGAAACAAGAAACCTCCCATACCAGTGGCCCATTCAGTTCAGTTAAAGGAAATCTACGATAACATGAGAAATATACTTGATATTCGAATCACAAATAGAAAATCTGCGGTGATCTTAAAGTTCTGGGACCACTTCGAGGAATGCAAACTGGTTATACAAATATTGCTTTTTTGTGTCACCGGGACAGTAGAGCAAAAGAAAGACCATTATGTAGTGAAACAGTGCCTTTGAGAGAAAGCTTCAATCTTGGTGAATGCAATGTGTCACATGAACCCCTTGTTAGCAAAGACAATATGCTGTTACCATCACTGTTCTGAAATTGAGTTTTATGAGCAACTTTGTGAAAGCAATGGACGAAGGTGGTCGGGGTTTTCAATATTTAATATTTAAATTTCCTGCTATTAGTACAGCAAAAACTTAAAGAATGTGTTTTCACTGGATTTTCTAAATTGTGAGTATACTGTATGCTTCATTCAACAATATCACTTTATTGGGAGGGGTTAGTAATACAAAAAATAATTTTCTTATATTATCTGTATTTTGTTCCTCATCTACTGTACTAGAGACCTTCCCAAGTGTCTTAAAAGTTGCCACTTTTTTATATAGGCCAAGTGGTTCAAGTGACACACACACACACACCCACACACACACACACACACACACACACACACACATATATATATATATATATATATATATATATATATATATATATATATATATATATATATTCCATAAAAGCTGGTATATGATGGAATTTTCTCATTTTATGTTTGTAATCGCTGTATGTGAATTGGTAAAGAATACCTGCTTTCATTTCCCGGCAAAACAGGAAGTTCAGATTTGTTGTATAAACAATTTCTTGAAATGGTTAACGAGAAACAAATAGAAGAATGAGGATTAGTAAGAATATTTTGTAAACAGAGTCCATAGAGTAGGTTGTATAAATGTAACACATAATGGTTTTTCTGCAAGTGACATATAATCTTTATACCATTGAGCTGAAGTTCTAAGTCTGTTTTGAGCGGTTAAACCACCCTCTATAAAGTCGGGTGAGGAATGGTTTATGAGTTTTAAGCTTTTCTTCTAATACGGACCTGGAAGAGCCTCCCCTTTCTGAGTAAGTCTGTGTATGGAGATTCGGAAGCTTAAATGTCAAACTATGGTCTAACTGAAAGTGAGACCGTATTCTGATGCTGATAAAATTTAACTTCTAAATCACATGCAGTTAATATGGTTTTCCAACTCAGTCTGCTTTTGTACATACCTAAATGAGGTATTTTTCCCTTGTTTCATCACAGGGTAATAAAATGAGAGCTTATTCTTTTATTTTCGAATGCCTTTTCTGACTTGAATTTAATTTGTCTTTAGGTCTTCATTGCTGTTAGACTGTTGTGCGTACCAGGAAACAATAGCAAAGAGCTGGTGTGTGTAAACTCCAACGCATTTATTTGATTGTACAGAACGCAGTTCCTCTGGGAAATAAGCTGCAACAAAGAAGGATATAGGCTGTGAAGCGGTAGCGTTGACCCATTAGGACACGTGTACTTTCTTCCCGAGATACGGGTCTGATTAACTACATGCATGTACTTGCAAAAGTACCACGCTCTCTGCGTAGCTATGTTTTATCACAAATGTAAGTTATACATGCTTATCATTCGCATAAGTAATATAAAGCTCCAAATATTGAAATGATGTTTCAGTTTTGAGTCATTCCACGTCAGATCGCACAAAATATAGTAAAATTGACCGTAATATCTCAGATTTTCTTGAAAATTTCTTTACATATTTTGGACTAAAATACATTTGACTCGTGTTTCTTCGTTTTATAAAAAAATTATTTTGGCAGATATTAATTTTTGAAATGTACCATATGTTGCGCGCTCCTCACTCTTCGGGTCAATCATACCTCCGATTGTAATCAAACAAAATACTTGATCTTTGGCTCAAATTAAAGATAAATTGCAGTCTTTTGTAATGTATTTATTAGGAAATTTTATTAATCATTATGAATATTACGTTTTATACGATTCAATTTTTATGGTTAGATATAAAATAAACTTGGCCATTTAAAACTCTACAAATAAAATTAAAAATACACTGAAGTTTACTCAATACTCCCAGAAAAAATCAGAATGGAGTCTCTAATAGTTCAGCTGTAATTAAATTGCCTACAAATCAGTGCAGTGGACTCGTGTTGCACCGGTGAAGGATATTGTAACCTCGCACAATTGCCACCTTCCATTCCAGCGACTGTTGACTGCTTGAGGTTCCATGAACGTCGCATCCGAACAGTAACAACACTGCTAGCTGACACTATTACATGTACACTATTACCATCTTCAAATTGTTTTTTTTTTTCCTTTTCTTTTTTTTTTAATTTTATTTTATTTTACCAACCTTTACAAATTGTTACAATTTTAACTTTTAATGTTTTATCATCTGTTGTGCGGAAGGGTTCAATTAATTTTGTAATATTATCATTATTCTCTGATTTTTCAGTGGACGTTGCTGCATTATCCTCAATATGAAAAACTTTCTTTGCTAGGGAACTTGTCACTTTCTGGAGCTTTTCTCGGGGATATCGCTTTTGTATTAATTTTCATGTTTGACAGAGGATTCACCTGTTGAAACTAAACTCTTATTAATATCCTCAATATTATCAACATCTTGCACAGACACAGAACTACCTGAAAAAGAAACGGAATTTTCACTTCCTTTGTTTGCGTGGCATACACTTGATGTATGTTTATCATCACACGAACCAGAGGCTTCAGATAACAGTTCATTTGACGTAGAATAAAGTTTATACACTTTAATGCGATATGAATTACATATTCACAAATCCGGAGACTCCGTTAAATTTAGCTTTGTCAAATCACGACTTAAGCATCTTAGATTGGTTTTCTTAAAAGAGTGCTTAGGAAGATTAAGTGATTAAACATTTGTCATATCTTATGCGATGTTCACTGCCGCTCATGTAAATTTATACCACAAGTTTTATTGATGCGACCTTCTCCCACCGAAATTAAATTTGTAACTGGTTGGTGTTCCATCAGAATTGTTTATAAGGACACTATCTAGAACTGATAAAGAGGAGATGTAGTTAAAAAAACATCCTTTGCTCGCAACTGGGGTGGATAGCACATGCTCAAATGTATATACAAATGGATCTCTACTTCATTTCGTCCGTAAGTGCTTGCAGGCCTCCAGGGAGGGGGAAAAAGGGAGAAAAAAACTGTTGCAAATATACTTATGCACGCTCCATAGCTTTTAATGTCTTATTTTAAAGATAAAATGTCAGGGAACACGTGTGTAGTTTGTTTTAAATTTTTAACGCATCGATTTAAATTCTATTTTTGGTTTTACAAAATATAGCATAATAAAACAGTCCAAAATTTACATGTAATAATGATTGGTCGGAATTTGTTAAAAGTGCTGTATTTAGCCTTTCCAGTGCGCCAAACCCCAACTCTCAACTCTATATGGCCTTAGAGTAACAAGTGATTTTATATTATGCTGCGTGCAGAAATTACTTACTTTCTAATAACCATAACTAAGCAAGTAATTTAAAAATACGGAAATAAAAAATACATGTCTCCTTATTATTCTCCTATTATTCATAAAAAATTTTAACCTCCTAGAAATAAGTCGTGTTTTACGGGTGTGAGATTTGATCTGAATTGACCCTTTTCTAAAACTGGGCTGGTTTTAGTCCTACAACATAAAGCACTTTGGTACCAATTTGAAGGCACCTGTACTTGTGTGAGTTTATTGCCCTTTGCACGCCAAATTGCTATCACAGTCATTTCCATTGTGACGGTATTTCGGATGTTATGGATACTATATGCATTTGTTAAAACACATATTAAAACATATAGATATAAAGTAGCAACCTTTAGCAATGACTAATCTAGACGTAATATGTATAATGTTCATTTTTATTTGTGCCTTCGCTTTTCAATGTTCCGCTTTGCGCCATCTAGCGATGCATAGTTGCAGTATTTCTCGTATCAGTCTCGGCAGCTGAGTCAGTGGCTGGTATCAGGTGAGCTTTTTAGGGTATTTTTCATTCCCCCACCCCTAGCGACTATTTGAGGAATTTACACAATTAAACGATGATATGGAACCTATCCGTATGATATGCAAACAGGCTTTCAGTACTTTCAGTTGGATGCAGCATATCATTGGTCATAAGAGTACCGATGACCAAGTCATCGTATATGCACATGCTTGTCAGTTTCTCTTTCGGAAACTCTCAATATGTCGCAGAAAGAAAACACTGCTGCGCGCTCCATGCTAAACCGTCAACACAAAGCCTAGACTTCGAAGCCGTATTAAGCACACTTATAAAATTCGACCTAGGCGCTCTCTACATTAGTAACGTTCTGATTTCTGAACGTACTGAGTTCTAATTGCCTGAAACTTAAGCTAATGGATTTCTTGTAGACCGAGTTCACCGGAACACCTAATTGCCGTAGCTATTCTGAACTGTAACTAACAGCTTTTGCTCACCACTAGAACAGAAGCGTATACCAAAACATTATTATTATTATTATTATTATTATTATTATTATTATTATTATTATTATTATTATTATTATTATTATTATTATTATTATTATTATTATTATTATTATTATTATTATTATTATTATTATTATTATTATTATTATTATTATTATTATTATTATTATTATTATTATTATTATTATTATTATTATTATTATTATTATTATTATTATTATTATTATTATTATTATTATTATTATTATTATTATTATTATTATTATTATTATTATTATTATTATTATTATTATTATTATTATTATTATTATTATTATTATTATTATTATTATTATTATTATTATTATTATTATTATTATTATTATTATTATTATTATTATTATTATTATTATTATTATTATTATTATTATTATTATTATTATTATTATTATTATTATTATTATTATTATTATTATTATTATTATTATTATTATTACTATTACTATTATTATTACTATTACTATTATTATTATTATTACTATTACTATTATTACTATTATTATCATCATCATCATTATCATTGTCACTGTCACTGTCACTGTCACTATCACTATCACTATCATTATCACTATCACTATTCTTATTGTTATTGTCATTGTCATTGTCACTGTCCCTGTCACTGTCACTATCACTATTGTTTTTGTTATTGTCATTGTCATTGTCATTGTCATTGTCACTGTCAGTGTCACTATCACTATGCTTATTATCATTGTCAGTGTCATTGTCACTACCACTACCACTATTATTATTATTATTATTATTATTATTATTATTATTATTATTATTATTATTATTATTATTATTATTATTATTATTATTATTATTATTATTATTATTATTATTATTATTATTATTATTATTATTAT